>JANLJB010029885.1:0-18222 GCA_026212285.1 Bursera cuneata
GATGTCGGACGACTGGTGTCGGACGAACTCAGCGGCGGCGACGCCTGGATCGGGTGACAGTTCACGCCGGAGGAACGGTAAAAACGGCTCGGCTGTTCGGCTGTTCGGCTGTTCGGCGTTCGGCTACCGACTGAACGGCGGGAATGATCGTCTAAACGGCGTCAAATGCGGGGCTGAGCGTCGGGCAGTGGTCGGGCGGTTGGAGTCGCCAGAGAGGGAGAGCGCGAGGGAGAGGGAGAGGAGTGTTGTGTGGCTTGTCGAAAGAGCTGGGGGTAAAATCGGGAGAGCACACCTTTTACTGTAGCTTTGGCTACGTTGGTGAAAGGATTATTAGAGGTTGGCTATTTTTCAATTCACCCCCCCCCTGGCTATAATGGAAAATTTCCCTTCGATGTTTGACATAAACATTTCGTAGACAACTGTTGGATATTGTTAGATATTTAGTGTTAACTATCAAATGTTAGAATGTAGGGAAATTTGTCAAAATAGCCATTTGGAGGGGGTCAAATTGAAAAATAGCCTTCCTTCATTAACTCTCTCATCCGCCTAGTCAAAGCTACAGTAAAGAACGGTTTTTTGGTTATTAGGTTACGTCCAAGTCCAAGTCCAAGACCGTGATAGGTCCAAGGTCAGGACCGTGATAGGTCCAAGTCCAGGACCGTGATAGGTCTAATGCCAGGATCGTGATAAGTCCAAGGTCAGGACAGTGATAGGTCCAATGCCAGGACCGTGATAGGTCCAATACCAAGACCGTGATAGGTCAAAGACTAGGACCGTGATAGGTCCAAGACTAGGACCGTGTAAGGTCTAAATCTATGACTGTATAAGGTCTGACACTATCGTATTCTTGGACCTATCACGGTCCTAGCATTGGACCTATCACGGTCCCAGTATTGGACCTATCACGGTCCTAGTCTTGGACCTATCACGGTCTTGGCATTGGACCTATCACTGTTCTTTGAATATGTAAGAAACGGGGGTATAATCGGTAGAAATAAATTTTTACTGTAGCTTTGGTTAGACGGATGAAAGAGTTAGTAAAGAAAGGCTATTGTTCAATTTGACCCCCTCTAAGTGACTATTTTGGCAAATTTCCTTAAAATGTATGATGGATGAATATTATCAAACGCTGTTAGAGATCCGACAAAAAATTATGACATCAAAAATTTCAAGATTTTTAGATGTGTTTTTTAGATTTAATCTATCTTTGTAATATTCTAAAGTTAAAATAGAAGATAATCTTTTAAAGTTGAAGTAGATTTAATTCACAATAGAAGGATTATTGTTTTTATAAACTTTAAGTAAAAGTCTAAAATGAATATCATCTATTTGATAATTTTCAAAGAACAAAGTTTATTTAATTTGGATTTGGAAGATTGTTAGCCTATCATATGGTTTTGTAAATTATCTACCCATTTGGAACATTAAATAGTTTCTTTTCCGTTTTGCTTTTGAAAGAGAATCTATTTTGTCATGTCATGCGCACATTTTTTTATGTTCTTGAATGTGCGTCCACTAACTTTTGCCCGGGCATAACTGCATAAGAAACATATGTTATATATTTATTTCTTACAAGAGTATAAATAAAAATAAAAAATAAATAAAAAATATTTTAATTGATTCTGTTTTTATCCTGAAAAGATTAACAACCAAAGACGCAATAACACCATCCCTTATCCAATATTAATCAACCCTTTTTAGTTGTTTAGATTGAAATTTTTTTATGAAGGTTATTATGGGTTCAAACTTTTGCAGTAGTGTTCTAGCTTTCTGAAGGCCTGAAATGACTTTTATGAAGGTGATTGCGCATTGTTATGGAAGTGTCGCTGAATGTTGAAATGCGTAGTAATAATGCACGAGAAATTCTGAAATCTATAATAATCGTGCAAGAGAAATTCTGTCCAAGATACATCTGTCCACAATGGTTTCCAACCCCTCAGTGAATGCCCTCGATCGATACACTGAAAGTGAAACGTCTTTCACTCTAAACCAAACCTATATATATATATACTACACAGAAAAATAAATCTAAAAACTAAATGCGTATGCATCTCAAACATAATTGGCTTTAACTTACAGGATCAAAACTGTTACAAAGTGGAAGTTGTCAAGTACATCTACAAATATTTTGCACAATTTGTATGAACGAGCTCTCTGTAATTACATATGCTAATTAATACCTCATCACCGATGAGAAGTAGATAATTTACCATTTCTCTCTGCTTCTACTTGTACGATATGGGACCAGACCTTGATACTGCAAATCTTGGCAGTGGACTGGGACCAGTACTTCCCGAAGTTGACCCTTCAACAAACTTTACTTTATGGCTTGAACTGTAATCCAGTGGCCCAGACCGGCGAACATTCCGGTGCCTACCATCACTGCTCTTTAGGCCTCCACTATCAGGATCATAGAAGTGTTCCTGGATATGGGATGATGATCCTTTAAAGTAGCCTGAATCAAACCCGCTGTACTGGGGAGTTGAATCTCCACGGGGTTGCCTCGTTATAGGAGATGCATGTGCTAATGATACAGCAGGTGAATGTCGGGGTGACACACTCAGCAATGCCAGCGGGATAGATGGAGAATTTGAATAATACTGACTATATAAGGAACGGAGAATGGCATAAGGAACATGGGGTTCAAGAGAACTTCTTGGAAGGAATGGTGATATCTCACAAAGTTGGTCCAGAAAGATAAGCTTGGCGACCAGATGAGATCTGTTTAGAACATAGAGATTTATCATCAATATCCATAAATTCTAATGTAGTTATTAATATGAGCAATCAGAAAACTTAACAAATGAATATCCTTAAATGACTATTGTTAACTTAAAAATAAAATAGATTCATGGTGATAAGCAGAGAAAACTAAACCAGAAAACTGTTAGTATCATTTTACTTTTAAACTTAGTAGTTAGAAAATCAATGCAAGAGGCTTATGATGCTAAAATACAGAACAAATCTAAAAGAAAATCAATCAGATCTGCATGACACTTCCTACATATTTCTCAGGCGCGGCAGAATTTAGTTAACATTGTTCTTGAAAACGATTACATCTTATTGTTTCGATTCACTTATTTCTTGAGTTATCTTTCAAACAAAAACCTATAGGTCTAGAGTTAATTATAGTGAAACATGAACTCTAAGGGCTTAATTTAGTCTCTTAAGTTTTAAAATGTTGCTAAAATGGCTACATATACAGAGATTAAGGAACTGAATTTTCTCTTGAAACTACTTTACTACATTCTTATGAGTGCTCAGTCCCAAAACTGAGCACCAAGGAGTCTAGGGCCTTATATTGAAAATTAAGATTGAATCACGAAAAGATGTTTTGTGGTGTTTTGTCATATTCATTTTTACAAATAATTTCTGAGTTAGAAGACAGTCCATCGAGGGCATACATGGGTGGCCTCCGCATAGCCTTAATCTACAATGTCCTTTAATAGAAGGCAGGGAGATGCTGTAGTGCCAGGCTATGTAAGAGAGCCTGCCATTTTATTTTTTAGAAAAAACCCCCGTCCTTTGATATCTAACCAACCAGCTACTGTACTATTGCCCTTATAAGCATCACACATAGTTGAATGAAATTCAATGCACATAATAAATGCAACATACAAGATATTGTAGCAAAGGCAAGAAAAATATATGGAAGAATTCTGCAAAATGCAGGTATGACTAGTCTTATAGATAAATTAACATAGTACTGAGAGTGTTTTGAGAAAGGCTAGGAGGAAAGTTGACAAGGGCTTGAAAAGAACTAGGATGAGGTCACAAACAAATACAAATATAAATGCTCCTCGATATAAGGTAATTCTCTTACCTGTGAATTTCGTTCGACGAATCTAGTACTAATCCTGCAGAGAATTTGACAAAGACCTGCATTGCAGACTTAATGCTTGCTTCTGCTGAAACACGGTTTTGTATCTCAGGATCCAAACCCTCAGCAGCATGGCCATTTGAGAAAGATTGTCTCCGTTGATGTTCACGTTCCAATCTAACATATTCACGTCCTGCAATTACGGCATTTATGCACCTGCCAGAAAAATTCCATCATGGAAGAAGAAATTCTAGTTAGTAAAGGTACAAAACATTTAAAGCCATTTCTGGACTAAAAATGCAGAGTGGGTGCAATTATAAGCATATCAAGCTTCAATTGACAGATCATGAAAAAGGAAAGACACCATTATAACTCTCCAAATTAATTAAACCACTACCATAAGTTGGAAATACAATGGATACAGTAGAAAAAATAAAACCCACCTTGCCAGGCAATAAATGTTGTTGTTGAAACCTCCTGTCTCAACATTGAAGCCAGTGGTGCTCCAAATATTGGAAGTCATGAAGGTTGCAAACAAATAAGGCAACAAGCTCCATGAATCATCATTTGCACCCCCAACCTCCTCCAAAATTGATCTAACCCACTCAGAATCATGATCAGCAACCACCCCAACACTGTTTGCCACCCCCTTCAACCTCCTGATTTCCTTCTTTTCAGGTATTTCTTCAGGTATATGCTTAACTACCCCAGCAAGTAATGAGTATATCAATGGCGCACCTTCTTCAAGGACGGCTCCAGCAGCTTCAGCTAGCAGGCAATCAAAAGATAGTGCTTGTCCTGCCTCAATACAAAACCCAATTAGTGTGTCCAAATCCACAATCTGCTTCAAACAGGCCTCTCTTTCTATTCGATCACCAGAATGCATGCTAACAGCAACTGCCTCCAACAACTCACGGTTTGACCGCAATGATGTGTCAATACAGTTCAAGAGAGCAGCTGTATGATCTTTCATCATTCTATCCAGTCTGTCCACTCCATAGCCACCAAAAAGACGAACAAAGGCTTGCAGTTCACTGAAATCAGTGACCGACTCAGCGAAATATCCACCAACAGGCCTTGTGCTTTTGAAGCATTTATGCATCGGTGTAAACAGGATTCCAGCACCAGATATATCCTTGACAATATTTTCTATGTACCAGTTGCATACAACTTCAGTTGCTGATCCAGTGAGTTGCTCCGCTGGTTTATCAAATATCTGCAGAGAAGTAACTGGTCCCGTGAAGGCCTCTGTGAGTAGAATTTCACGAATACCCTGGGTTAGGTCCATGCTAATATGCTGCTCAGCCAAGTGGACAATGCTCATGTGTCTGTGAATCATGGACTCCAAAATGGAAGGCCGTTGAAGATCATTATCAGTTTTCAATATAGCAAGTAATCTCCTCCTGAAATTCCCAAGGATGCATTCCCTCATGTACTGCACAACATATACGTATCCATTAAGGTAAGGACATAAAAAATTATAAGTACAGAAAGCAATTAGAAGAATCTAGTTGACTAAAATATTCCTACTCCCGTTTCTATTAACACAAGAAAAGAGAGAAGTGGAAAGCTCTAAGGAATGATTGTCTCACCTCCCTCAGAACAAATACGTGGTTAAGAACACATATAGGCTCCATATCATTTAAAACTGAACATAAGTTGGTCAGCCTCTGCATTGCAGCTTCTAACCTGCCATTGAAAAGAAAGTTTAAATTTCATTAACTGTCTGAATTGCAGCTTTTCTCAATAAAGAAATTCCATGCTCTTATCAAAAGTTCCTTACATTTTTATAGAATTATTATTTTCAGGATAGCTCTCATGGCCAGGCAAAGCAAAACCAGCTGCTACTTTTGGAGATTTCATCAATGGAATTGATATTCTTGATGCATTGTTCAAATAAAAAGCTGCCTGCTCTGGAAGAAGCTGAAATTTTTCTCCAAATTAGTTTTATGGAACATACTACCATCAAATAAGTTATTAAACTGAATTAACTTAAGATTAAGATCTTATTGGGGAATAAAATTAAAGTAAGAACCTGAATCTCTAGAGCGCCAAATCCTCCTTCAGAATCAAGAATGTTAATCAGCCCCTCCAATCCTCCCATGATTGATTCTACAAGAGACTCAACATATAGAACTGCATCTCGCCCAATTTTAGTTACCTGCTTGCATTATCATATAAGGTAAAATTCTAAGTCACTTCCCACTTCTTTTTTCTTTACATGACAAGAGAGCTGGCTATGCAAAGTATCTAATACTGTATTTGTCCACAAACAGAAATAGATGCATCTGGATATAGCATTCGTATAACAGAATACTGAAAGAAAAATGACCATTTTGGTATTGTGCATTAGAAGTTAGACAAGCTGACATATATTAAATAAATCCGAATCACCATAACAATCATTCAAGGAAAGTGAAAAATTTAATTCCAACTTAAGGCTCACAAATAAAAAAATCGTTTTTGACATAGAATCTCGAGGAAGAAATCTGTAGTCAATGCCAGATCATTTTAAGTAAATTCTGACCTTAAAATCATATCATACAAGCTAGGCTTTAAATTATCCTAATTTCAATATGATGATTCACCTGTCAAATGCCTCTCATCCAAGTTTACTCCGGCAAACAAGACAATTACAAATACCTAGATGCAAAAAGCAAATGCACAGTCCATGCTTGAATGAACTTAAGTCCATGTTTGTAAAACAAAAATAAAAATCATATTTGCCAAGAAAGAGTCATTTATACAATAAAAGAATTCAAACATATCAATCTATAAATTTTATCAAAGAATCAAAAATTAAAATTAAAAAAAAAAAAAACACACATAAAATACAAAATAATTGTTAAAAAGAGCAAAAAAAGTCTTTGATTTCTCGTTGGCCGTGGATTATTTAATGAGAACAAAATTTTAAAATAAAAGAATAAAGTATCAACAAAAAATAAAAAAGATATTCTTCTTTGCACTTCAAACTTTATGTGAAGTATGTGCTTTTTGTGCCTACCCTGCCTGCAGTTCAATAGACATCCTTCATTCTAAGAGAAAGCATTTTCTCCCCTCACAGTTTTCAGTTAAGCATTGTTAGGTGAACTTTTGACAACACTGACACCACCTCAGCTCTAGGAGCACTCTGTAAATGCAATTTTACAAAGATATGGCACGTTGTCCTTATTTTGGTTTTAGCATGCAAAAGTATTAAAAATGAGGACGTGACCGAGATTGGGGAGAGAGAAGGCGGTTTCGATTGGTTAGTGATAGTGGTGGTAGAACTACCTCTTCAGGAACAATTGGGGAAGCACACTCCGGAAAACTACTAGCCACACCAAGCCATGCACAGCAATGCTGAGGACGTCCTTCCGGACCAAACATAGTGTTCCTAAAAACCTGCAGTAACAGTTAGTCACCTCAGAATTACATATTAGAAAACGGAAGCAGACATAATAGGGTCATATCACTTATATTAAGTTATTTCCAGGAAACCAACTGCAGAAGTACAAAGAGATAAAATACCGCTGTAAGGTGCTGGTGGTAGAAATAAAGCTTTCTGAGACTTCCATGCTTTGACAACTGAGATTCCAGTTCATCAACACATCTACATTGAAAGAGATTCAAACACATTATACTGTTTCCTTCACGTCTCTTGTCCATGTGCGTGTGACAAGCAAATGCTCATGTATGATTTATTCATCAATTGTTGAAGCTGATTTCATTTTCATTAATTTTTCATAATAATAAACATCTCACTATAGCAATTAGAATCACCAGAATAGGCTGAGAACAATAGCATTAAACTTCCTCAAAATAAGCAAAAACTGAGCCCACCAGTTAACCCATCTTGCTGATGCTGCAAACACAAGTGAATTTTCATGAAGTCGTTCAATATGCTTCTAATTAATTGCTTCCAATTCAAAACTGAAGTGGCACAGCCTATGACCTATATACCAGAACCTTATCAACAACCTTTTACAAAAGCTAATACTGCTTCAAACTCTCATAAAAGTATCCATCTTTGGTTACATGATAACTGTGCATCAGATATTATACAATTACTTTCTTACTCTTTTTAAAAAAAAAAATAAATAGGAAACTGAAAATTATAATAATAAATGAAAAAGAATACAAAAGTGGACAAAAGATCCACAAAGGTGTTGGATCAATCCCCGAGGATGGAAGCAAAATTACTGGCCTAGACCCCATTCTAATTAATATGAAAAAGAAGAAAGAGGCATCTTGAAATTTCCTTGAAACTTAAGCCCAGAGATAGGCCAAAAAATGCACTTTGACTTACAATTTAATGACTTTCCTTTAAAGAGCTACTGCTGACAAATCATGAAATTTTAGACTATGGATTGTTTATAATCTATGTGTGAACTAGCAATTAAATTTAGGGTTTATACTGGAGAAGAAAATTTAAGCTTCATGGAACACAGAATACATTGACAAAAAGTTAAATGTCTGTCGGCAGAATTCTTTTTGCTGGTATAGGTACGCAAAAGCAATTGATTAAACTAAGAAAAAAAGAAGCAAGAGAAACTCAGAATCTCGCTGAGGCTTTTATACAATTCCCACCTAGAATAGGACCAAAAGAATAAGAAATACAGAGTAATAAACGTAACTGCTTAACTTCTCCCTCTTCTTTTTTTTTTTTTTAATTATTATTATTATTTTTACTATGTCACAATGTTATGTACATACAAAAAGCCACAGCTCAAAACAAATATCTCTCATTGGAAGCACAAAATTATTTTAACGAGTTTGATTTAAAGTTAATAGAAAAATAGGCGCTAGCAAGTTAATGAAATCAAAATCAAATGAGTACCTGGACCAATTGTAAGCAGTATTTCCTTCAGATAGTAATCCTTCTTTTCCTGTGGAGACGGTAGCTTTCTCCAAATGTCTTATGTTTATAGACGATCGAGCAGATGTGACAATCATCAAAATTGATAACCAATCCTTACGGAAGTCCTGATCGAAAATAGAAATTATTAGTTATCAAATGATATACTTGCAAAGAAAACAAATCTAAATGAAAATTAAACCTACAGTGAAACTGTAAGGAACCATGGCAGAAGCAATAATTCATTCCAAGCAACTTAACAGAACATGTAAAAAAACATTTAAATATGAATAAAACCTAACGGTATTTCATGTTATGTTGAGGCAAGTTGATGGAATTCCATCACCAACATAAGATTATTAACTAAAGCCAACTTGTGTTAAGCCGCACCACAATACAATTGCATATAATATTCTAAAACAGTTCAGTTGGATTATCCCACCACAATGACCATGGCACATACATAAGTTTGGTGGCCTTTAAATTTTAGCTAAATGCCAACAGGTCAAGAAATTGTACTGCATGCAGATAATGAACAATTTATAGCTGATGAGGCACAGGAATGAGAAAAATGCTCATTTCCATAGGAAGAAATCTCGATTTTCAGGTTTCAACAACCTATAGAATTTGTGGAACTTCATCAAATCTTAAACAAATATGCATCAATTAGGTAAAGCACAAATAACTGAAATCACTAGCATAAAGAAATATACAAAGACAAAAGATATGGACAGAACAAGCATCCCAGAGCACAAACAGGCACATGTGGGAAACTAACTGAAACCTCAGAAGGTTTTAATTTTCATCAAAGACCTCACCCATAACTTGTATGACTGAGTTTGCCAAATACCCTGTAACCTTCACCATCTATCCTATTATAGGTAGTAATGAATGGGTACTGACTTTTCCCATAGTTTCTTGTATGCCACTACCTGCTCCTAATTGCTAGCTTGAAAAGAACCACTTATTCAAATTTCTTGCTTTGCAACACTGAACCAATAACTAAATCAACAAACAAGAAATATTAATGAAATAGGGTACCTAATACTAAGATCAGAGTTCATAGAAATCAGTAGTTTTTCCAGAAGCCACCGTGAAGTATTTTATTAATAAGAAACACAAAACTAAATTATAAATTATGGAAATAGATATGAAATGGTGAACCAGCATTCCACCTAAAAGTTACACAACAGCCACCATTATGACCCTAAATAAATAGGGTTTGCAAAGATTCTTACAGATAAATCGCATGTGATAGCAGATATGTTTTCTCCCAGTGGCTTTGGTATGTTTTCAAGTTTCTGAACTATCTGCTTAAATAGTCCTTTCAAAGTTGCATCAAGGTCAAGGGCCACCATTCCTGGAGTTCCCAGCAAAAAATGGATTCTACCAGCACAGGAAGAGAGATATGATAATGCATAACCTCGAATTGCTGCGTTTAAAATTAAAATAAAAATTCAAAAAAAAAAAATCAAAAATCCAACTCATCCATAACACTCAGACATCTTCCATTGCACTGACAAAACAGAACAACGCAATATACGTAGAGAAAAGTTTATCATCTACAACTAAGATAACATGCGTGTGTCAAATTATACATAGAAACCGAAACCCCAAGTGTCAAAAAATTATAAAAACAAGCAAGAAAGTGAAAGTCGAAACCATTAGCCATAAGAATAAATTCCTCAAAATCCTGGCCTTCCAGCTCCTTACTATATCTTCAACACCCTCAAAAGCCCTACTTTTCCTCTCTCCAAAAATATATTAACACAGCCATTACCTTAAAAAGATAAAAAGAGCATCATACACAAGTGACAACTCACTAGAAACCTACTACTGATGAAATTCAGTAACAGTTCTAACCACTCTACACATGTGGAATCAACTAATTCAAAATTGACAATAATCTAACCGGTTGTCTTTCCTTAATGAAAGAGACATACTTGATAGCATTTCACAAGTTTCGAAAATTTGGTTACAGTTTAAAAAGGCCAAGTACTTCAAAGTCATAGTTATTTATATGAAAATGAAAATCAAATTTTAACACTGCAAATAAATTGGTCCAACATCACATTCAATGAACCTGCAATATATTTGCGCACTAAGCAGCATAGGCGGTCCATTCCATCTAACAAGAACCCAACAGTTGGATCACTTGGATCCTGCAACCAAAATCATAGCAGTTTAAATTTAGCACTTTACGGGATGGTAGACCGAATCAGAGATAGAATTCATGGTAATCGAATCAACTAATTTAAGAGATAAACTTGACATACTATGTCAACTGGTACCGATCGAGCAGCTTTAGACTTTGATGTTGCAATGCCTACATGCTGAAAGTACCAGATCACCTCACATTGAGCCAGAGCCAAGGCAGAAAATACCATCTACAGAAGACACAAAACCATCAGAGAAGACAATGCTACAAGGACTATTTACGATGTTCATGCAATTTGGTTTCTATTAGACTTAAAACGTTAAGATTATTTCTGTTTAGAAGGAATAAAAGAAAGTACAATGTCTAAAGTCTTATTTATCTTGCACAAAAAGCACAAACTATGTAATTTAAAAGTGATCTGAAACATATCAGGCTTCCAGGTTTATGTAAATGATAAAAATTACAAAAGATGCAGTTACGCAGCATTATTTCAAATAAATTGATTCCTTTTTCTCTTTTTCAGGACGTGTTTGGAATAGCACATTTGAAGAAGTCTTTAGAAAATCTAATAACAGTCTTACCTGAATATTTGGAGCTAAAAGACTTGGCTGATCAGTGAAAAAGAGCACCATTCTTCCAATTTCTTGTTTCAATAATATTCTCCTCTCACGGTGTATCACATCGCATGATAAAATTGCTTGCTCATGAACCTCACTGCAATCATCAACCACTTAACCTTCATACTCAACGCTGACTATTGCCAGAAAGATCAGAAATTACTTGAATTACAAGCTTAACAAAAAATGAAGAAAATCTTATAGGTGACATCGGTAAGAGAAATTAAATGTGGTACTTGCCAACAAGAACATGTAGATCCCCGAAAAACCTGGATTGGTTTTTTGCCGCATGTCAAAGTACAATTGAAAATGGTTACACCAGTGGACAAAAATCATTATGAATCCTTCCAAAACTTTGCAAAGTTCCCACCAATTTAACATTTGAAACGAAAGGCAGTGATCAAGTTTCCAATTAAATGAAATTTAGATGTAGCCTGCAATACATTTTTTATTTCTTATTATGTGAAATGATTTCCGGATATCAAGTGAATTCCCACATGTAATATGATGCTACCCAAAACATGATTATTTTCGTTTCATCTATTAGTTTTGTTATTTTTTTTTCCTTGGATTCATAAGAAATTGCCACAACAGTGATAATGCACGATCTTATAGATTCCTCTTACATAAGCAATCCCTTTTCCTATATAAATATTTTATTTAACAGCATAACAGTATTGCCAGAGATACAGAAAAGTTGCATAACCATTCTTTCACTTCAAAAGGGACATGTTTCTTTCTGGTTTATATTGTTCAGCTGACTGAAAGTACATAAAAAAAAAAAAAGAGTAATGCTACTTATACAACCAACTTGAATAACCCAACAACCTGACATGACACAAATTCACTAGATGGGTAAAAATGAAAAATAAATTAAATAAATGAGGTGGAACTCACTCATCCAATAACTTTGTGCTATGTTACGTAGTATTGGTTGAGTTATACAAGTTACTTGTATATCTAGAATTATTGTATAAAACAATAAATAGAAAATAGAACTTTAAATCTTTGCTTTATAAGGTTCTGATATACCTTATCATTTTCTCAACCTGCTTTGCCACACTATACTCCAAATCTGCTTCCTTTTGCTTAGAACGTCCAGATTTTGCCATCTTTTTTGATTCTAATATTCTTGGCAAAACATATAACTGATAATCCTCATGCAAGAGTATATACTGTACATAGAAAATTCCAACAGTATCGGCTACCATGAAACAAAAATCAACTTCGACAATGAACAGTAAAACTCACATCATCTCTGGACAGTAAAACTCACCTCATCTCTGAATAGTGTAAGCACTAAGTTCTCCTTCAGCACAACCTGAAAACCGTTTTAAGAAAGAGTAAGAGAAGATCGAGAACAACAAAATCTCAAAAGTATCAATAAAATAAAACAACTCATTTAGATTCAAAACTTTATTGCAGTAGGGAAAGAAAATGTTATGCCGGGTCAATGAATGCCTCTCTTTTTTCTTTTTGGTGGAGGGTGAGGGGAATCGAGGAGGCTTACCAGAGCAATATCGATGCTAGTGACACGAAGCAGCTCATCAGGGCACACAAGATACCCAAGTAACACCCATTCTCGATAAGAAGTAACGTTTGCTAGATCTTGGGCTCTCTGCAGGTGTAAAATTTCAAGTAGATTGATAGTTTAGGGAGTTGAAAACATAGAGCCCCTCAATCATCCAAATTAATCATAAATACCATGGGGTGAGCAGAATTTGTCAGTATGTCAGGGTATCGAGGATGATATGGACTCAAAAATCCCTCATTTCTCAGCTTCCTTGTATCTGTAGATAGAAAAATAATAGGACCAACAGCCTCCAGTACCTGGAAATAAGATATCAAACTTCCAATAGTGTTTAATTTAAAAATGAATGGCTTAGGGAATAATTATACAGACTCTGAGGCCATATGAGCCACAATACATTTCAAAGTTGACTAAAATTTTAATTTTTCATTCAGATTCCTAGATGACCTGCACAACTAGGCAATCCTATTTCAGCAATTTTGCATAGAAACTGGCAGCTGCACCAACATTACTGATCATTTTATTCTCATGCGGCAGATGTACACAAAATTTTATTCAGTAATAGAAGTTGTTATTGCTAGGAAACAAGAAAGAATATTGTTGTACTTACAAACTCATGTGACATTATATGATAAAGGAAGTGAATTTAAAAAATTAATTACATAAATTAAGGCTGATGATGTGGCAACCATGCAATAATGTCATATGAATTTGTAAGATTCAGTTTGTATGGAAAGTTTGTAAGTATAGCACAACAAGAAAATATGTGTTTCTTTCTGTATCTTTTTTGGCTTATTCAATGATAAAAATTAGGGTATATTGTACTCACCTCCTTTGCGGTTTGAGGAAAACCACTTAGACCCCACAGTTATCAGATAAATTTACTTACACCCCCCTTTGAAGAATTAGGTAACAGAACTTTGCAAATGCAAAATACAAAATTCTCATATTGCCCTTAGAATATTATAAAGAAGGTATAATTTCAGTTTTATCCTTTATTAATTACGAAAAGGAATACATGGCATAAATCAATGCTCTTCAGTGACCATATATTTAAAAGATGACCATCTTTAATCCATTACTTCATTGCTGGAGTGTCATTTTCAGAAACCAATTTATTTTTGTTCAAAACTAAAATATTAATTAACCATCAAAAAGTACTAATGTACACATAAATACTAAAATATGAAATTTTTCTTTTTTTTTTTAATAAGAAACAGGAGAAAGCATATCGATGAAAATAAATACATCAAAGTTCACATTTACCAGAGGTACACTACATGAAAAAAGAAGGAAAAAAAATGAAAAACAGATTATAAAAAAGAAAATCAGAACACAGCATCATCCTTCTAAATAACTAAAAATCAAATTCCTCAAAATGTTTTATAAGTGAAGCCACGTAAGACCTAGGACTTGAGTTTTATCCCATAATAGATTGTCATCCTTTTCTATAGAAATATTTAAGAAAATTTCAAGAGAAAGGTGAGCATGAAAATGTCACATACCAATCATCATTTCTTTCTTTTTCTTTTCATACCTAGAAGTCAAGACCTTCCCATATATTCACCAAGCTCTAAGTTCAGGCTACTTCCAGACCCTACTGTTACAACCTTGCTAGGCAAAAATTTTATTTTATAATCCCAAGTAGGCAGCCCCAAGATGATTTAAACCTTGACCTCTTGGTTGAACCAAAGGACCCTTATCACTTAGCCCAATTTTGGGATTCTAGTCTTCTATCATATGTAGAGCTCATTATAATTCTCAAGGTAAGATAAAGAATGTGAATTACCTCCCCAATACGAGGGCTCACAAAATTTAGGTCCTCCTGTAACCCTTTCAATGGTGGATCATAAGAGTCTATAAATTGAACCAACCTGAAATTCAAAGAAACATATATACAAAATAGAAATGTAATAAGTTTCTGGTTTTGGGGTACATAAAAATTAAAAAAAAAAAATAGAAAAAAAAAAAAACACTGAAATATCTATTTGAATTAGCAATCTAAGACATCAAACAGAAACATTTCTTACCGATGATAATAATCAAAATCTCTGTCATTTCTTGACATGGCATGCAAAAGGTTATACATTTGCAGCATCATTTTCCTCGGCATCTGATACAAAAGCATTGATTGCACCGTATCAGCAAAAAAAAAAATAATATATGACATAAATACAAAAGAATATATATAAAATAGCTGACTTGCCTTCTCAGAAAAAAGATTAACACGAACAAAGGAACAAAATAGATCCATAAACGCATGTAGTATAAGTGAGTTCTGATGGGGCTGCAAAATGTTGTACCACGTCATTAGAGATAAGAAACCCACTTATTGTGTTTCCCTTCATTTACATAGCAAGAATATAACTATATCACTTCTGGACATGTGATTATGTGTATCAACAAGGTATACAAAAACTTATCAGCAAGCCCTAGCAACTTAGATCTTGTTTCTAGAATCATTTCCTTTGGAACCTCATTTCAACTCGAACATGAAATCCAGATAAGCATCCTTGTAACATTAACAACACAAAATTGTGCAACAAAAGAGAACTAAATTCTGAACTCACCAACAGGGTAATAACTGTACTACTTAGATCCAATATAAGTCGCAGCGCTTGCTCCCGAAATGCCATTAAGTCAAGAAGCAACTGATCCACTCAAAAGAAAGCTATTGCCAGTTAGATCTACAAATGATTTATTTGTAACATATAACAATAAATCAGCATGTATGTAATTTTCAGGTCAATATCTAACATAAATAAGGAGCATGTTAAGCACTCAAACATGAAGTACAAGCCTAACTGCTTCTCAGAATTTTCTACTTGTGTGGCATCAATCTTGCAATAGAAAGCAAGAACACAAAACTGGCTGCTATAAAATCAATGCCTTTCAATTTTTTTTTTTTTTCTCTTGAATTTCCTAGTGTTTATAAAAATGAGCAGGCATAAGATTTTCAGAACACTAAATTACATACCTGAATCCATGGTTCCAAGCTCTGCAAATGAACTTCTGCAGCATCATTTAGAGCATCCAAAGCAGTTTTATCAACCTGCATGAATTTTATACAAATAACAAAATCACCAAAAAGATATTCCTCAACCAACGAACAAAAGAAACTTGACAAAAGCATTCCACTCTTACACGTTCAAGTTGCAATTTGCTGAAGTGCTCCGGAAACTTTTTTGATAGCAATAAACATATCCTTGGATGGTTAGGGAACACACCAGATTTCCAGAATGCTTCAGAAAACACATGACCTACTGGATCCGGGTAGTCCAATATTTGATTCAATCGATACATCTTTGCCATCAGTCCATCAGCAACTTCGATAAGTTGGACTACCCACTGCATGTTCAAACCCTTGTGGGAGCCACCAGAACCACCCTGTACCTGTCCATCAAGACTTGCATTTCTAGAGGTCCTTGACGACATTGGAGAATTCATTTCAGGACCTAAGTACTCAGTCCATCGCGATGGACCCTCCCATTCCCTCGATCTCACAGCAGTGGGTGACAACGAAGCATCTTGAGAAGAAAAATGCTGCCGCGATTTGGCCATAAACCAACGAAATCAATCCACTCTTAATTTCTACATTAAAAGTTGGCGATGGAGTTAAAGAGTCAAAATCCAGTTAAGCTACATATTTAATCACTAGTCCTTCCCCTGGTATCACATTTTCAAAATTCATCAATTCCTAAGTAAGGACACTAAATTTTTTAGCTGGTAGATACTTAAGACAACAGAAAACCTCGAACAACGGTCTCTTTCTGGTAAGTTTTTCTCGGCAGCCAAACATGGTAGAATCCTGCATAATTCATCCTAATATCCCGCGTTTTAGCTTCAAAACACATAATTATACGTTCACTTGAGCTCCGCATCCATATCAAAAAAATTTAAAAATAATAATAATAACAACACGAAGAACCACAACTCACAACATTAAAGCCAAGAAAACATATAAAACATTAGCATAAAAAGCTAAAATAGTAGCATTAAAAACATTAATTAGTCCAAAAAACTAAGACATTAAGAAATTAAAAAGAATTAGGCCACATTTTCTCAGGAATCAAAAAGTGGAAGAGAAAGCAACTTACCGTCGAATTTAGAGGTTGAAGTTGACGAGAAGAGTGAGTTTGAGTATGTGTGAAAGTGAAAGCAACAAGTTCAGATCTGAGGCTCAAGTTTTAAGAAATGATCAGAAAATGAGGCTTAAGAGAGAGAAGGAGGAGGAGAGTAGTTGGTTTGGAGATGGTTTTTGTTTTCAGTAGCAGAGCTGGATTTTGATTTTGTGGAAAAATTTATTTTTATATAAATCAGTCCAATTCTTTTATTTTTTATTTTTATTTTCATTTTAATTTATAACAGATGGGCCCTTATTTAGTTTTTTTTTTTTTAATTTTATTTGTTTGTCAGAAGTGATGTGAAGGCGAAATGAGAAGACAAAAATATACTAGTACGCACGACGCGGCGTATATACTAGTACTACACTCGCAAGTCGCAACTCTGACTCCTTGGCGAAAGTAGGGCAACTGAACAGATAATCATAATTTGGAGGCTTTTTAGTGATTCGCCAGGTATGTAAAAAGTCTAAGAGGTACCCCTCCCCTCATCTTCTTTTTTAACTTTACCCTTCTCTTTCCATCTTCTTTTTTTTTTTTTTTTAGTTCCCATTGTCTAAAGACCAATAGAGAAATGTATCATCAAACTCAACCAAATAATCAATTTTTTAATCAAAATGAACAAGGTAAAAAAAAAAGTTAACTAAAAAATAAATAAATAAATAAATACTTATATTTTTCAAACAAATCAATGAAAATATTTAGCGATTATGTTGGATAGATACCTTTCAACTTGAAGCTCGAACACTTTAAAATTAAATGAAGGTTGAAGAATGATCGGGCTTAACAAAACTAAAAGACCATTTATAACAACTTGGATGACAATTTGAATGAAGCTATTTGCACCCAATATAACTTTTCACACCCATTCATTTATAACACCTACCACAAAAAATTTGAAAATCGTGATTTTCTTTTATACACCCTCCCTTAATAATTCCAAAAACGACACCAATTAAATAGATCGATAGATAGATATAATTGGTGTCATTTTTAAAAAAAAATATATTATAATTTATCATCATTAGGGACGGTAATGGGTTGGTTTTAATCTTTTAGATTGGGACAATTTCAAATAGTACCCTTGTGTTTTGACATAATCTCAAGTAGAAAGTAAGTTTATCATTTTCATCAACAA
>JANLJB010029886.1:0-18231 GCA_026212285.1 Bursera cuneata
ACGACAACAGGGCAGCGACACACTGACGATTTAACATTCAGCCACAAAAGATTTCAAAGAGAAACAACACATAAAAAACCGATCAAAAGCATAGCTTACAGAATCTTGTCAAAACTGTTTCTTTCACCACAATAGAATCGTTTCCTTCCACACATGCAATAGAGTCATCTTGTTCCAAAAAACAAAAATACATACAAGAAGCTTGAGAACCATAGGAATTATTTCCTTCCACGTGTAATAGAGTCATACTGTTCCGAAATAAAAATATACATACAAGCTTGAGAACCAGTCTAATTTGAATCACAAAGCATTACTCATCTTTCCTTCCTGCTTCCACATTCAAATCAAACCAAGTAGCATTCATGAAGTCCCAACCTTTCTACGATATAATTATCATGTGCTTACAACACAACACTTCTTAGTCCATGATCAGACTTCGAGGGTGAGGTGGGTGGCTTCCTTCCCGAGCAGAAGATAAGAAACGGATCTTTCTACTTGCCAGAAACATAATTATTTCTTCCATGTCAGGCAGTGAATAGATACTCTTGTAATTCTTACTATAAATCAAGGTTACTGTACTGAACAAAAGGGTCTCCAACACTAGCCAGTTTTAATTCTACACCTACTAGACCACGTTGGAATGAGATCGAACTTATTTTATGTTATCTTCAAAAAAAATCACTGATTTGACATTATTCTATCCATATGAACAGTCTAAAAATCCTAGATTAATTGATTATGTTGATGTCTTATACTTATTGATCCCCATAAAATTTGATTGCTATTTTTTACTTGTAATGGAACTAGTGTTTCATGGCAATCCAATGAACAAATTATTGTTGCTACATATATCAAATCATTTTGAAATCCTTGCACTTCATAAAATCAATTAAGAATGTATATGATTATGATTTGTTGTCTAATATATACAAAGTTCATGCAAGTTATCTTCTATTATAAATTCTCCAATAATTATATATGAAAATAATATAACTTACATTTCATATAGGTTATTTCTATTAATCATATATGGAAATAATACAACTTGTATTACTCAAGTCAAAACATGATATGTTAAAGGAGAAAAAATTAAGCACATTTCATTAAACTTTTCTACGCATGAACTATAGGAAAGTTGAAAAATTGATGTTAAACATTTTTGTTTTAGTTGATGTTAAACATATTTGTTTACTTATAATTTTACAAATACTTTAAGAAAGCTGAAAAATTGATGTTAAACATATTTGTTTTAGTTATAATTTTACAATTTTGTTCACTAAAACTTTACTGATATCAACATTTGAGATGTTGATATCAAACTTGGTATTGAACACCAATTTATGGCTAATTGGGTATTATATTTCTTTGCTTTAAATTTTGTACCACAAGACTTTTCTTTAACAAAATTAAATAATTATTTTAAGTGGCAAAATCCAATTAAGGGTATTAGAAAATTTTAATTGTATTAGAAAATTATAGTAGATTTCTACCTCATTAAGCAAGTTAGGCCTAAGCCAAGTGGCTTGGTACTATGTCAAATTGTGATTGGTTGATCGTGAGGCAAATGTGGGTACTATGTCATATTGTTATTGGTTGATGGTGAGGCAAATGCATAGGATTGGCTTGTAAATTGGCGGCTTTTCATTTGCTAGTAATCCTTCTCTTCCCTCTAGTTATGGCCTTTTGGCTAGGTCTTAGTGCAGAGAAAAATAAAGAGACAAGACATAGCAACACAAGAGTATAAGTTTCATGAACCAGTCTCCCCGAATGAGGAGAATGAAGTTACAATAATCTACTAACTATTATAGGTCGCTAATGTTTAATAGCCCTGCCACCATTGATCTGACCCGAATGAAAAAACTGACATTATTCCCTTACGTTTGTAAACAAACCATACCTAATCGACGCTAAAATAGACAAAAGATGTAATTCATAATAGCCTAATAATTAATGACACCAAAAGGTCAAATATCTAAATAGGGAATGCTATCGTCAATCCTGATTAGATAATTGTATAAAATAACTAAACTTAAGAGTTTGAATTGAAAAATAATAATAAATTAAAATTTTTTATTTATCTAACCAAATCATTCACGATATTGATCCCTTGACACTGTTAATCCATCACAGATCAACGGACTAACCAAATTAACCCATTCAAAGCTAAAGGTGTCAACAAACTAATATCTACATACTAAAAATTTGACTAAATAAATCAAAATTTTTAATTTCTTAGATATTTTTTAATTCACCTCATTGAATTTGTTTATTTCTACAAATCTCCCATTCTGATTGGAATTCATTGTTAAGGTATAATGGTATTTCTCATGTCAACAAATATATTTTATGATGCCTCCATCGATGAAGCAATTATGTTGGATACAACTGAAGTGACTATAACCAGAAGAAAGGCAACATAATAAACAAGAAGCCACAAACTTACATGCCTATCCATGCAGCTTGCAGTTGCTTCCCACAACGTCAATTTACAAAGCCAAACAAGGGAACTGTTAAAACTTCGTCCCAGAATAGTATCTAACATCCATTCAAAAGCAATGTCAGCCGGCTCGTGATCTTAAGTTAAAATCCCTTCTGGATTCGCACCTCATCTTTATCCATATCACTGACGATTGAACATTGATATAGCATTTGTTCTCAGTAACACGAGTGCTAGGGTCAGTTCAACCAGTCTACCAGCTATGCAAAAAACGAGACCAAGATGTAGCACCCTCATTAATACCATCTAAAAGCAAATTTGATAACTATTTAATATTTACTTTTTCCATCTTTCCCAAAGGATAATGGGAGTTACTGGAGAAGCACTATTTTTTTCCTTGAAGATCAAAGAACAGAAAACAAGGAACACTCAAAAAGTTGACGCCAAAAAGTACAATTTGTTGTCATAAAAATTTCAAGAATTCCGAAGACGAACATATTAATAACTACCTTTGCTAACGAATTCTTGGATGTTTGACTTGTACAATTGATTAAAGCACCGGAGCACCAGAAGTTCCGGTACCAATCAAGTTATGGATGACTTGCAAACTGGGCAAGATGGTCTTCTTCTGAGCCATGGATCAATACACTGCCACAACAAAGCAGAACGCTAAAATACTGCATAACCTACCTATACTACTAGAAAGGGCTTAAAATTGTGTAGATGAGATCTTACAGCTTTGTGAAATTTGTGCAAGCAAGGAAGGTGGCGTATGGTTTCTCCAATAGCTGGGGTGTCAAGGCAAACTGCGCATGCTTCTTCAAAGTTCTCAGTCTGTAAAAACAAAGAGAGTGAAAGTCAATAATTGGCAAACCAATCTAACGACCCAATGAATAGACAGATACTCCTCTCCCAAAATGGAAGAGGAAAAGACCACCTAGTATAATTAAATGGGTTCCCAACTTGTACACAAACGATTATTACCTGTACTGTGGACAGCGGCAAACTATTAATCTGATTGTCAGATGCACCATGTTGGTTATTATTGTCATCAAGAGCCAACAACATCTCATAATCATTTCTGCAAGTCAACATAAAGAGGCAAAATATAACTTTCGTATTTCACTTCTTAGTCCATAACTTGCTAAAGAAAGGCATTGAATTACTTGAGATGTTTTCAATTTATCACATTGTGGCTTTGTTCATAAATGTTTTCCTACTTTCAGTTCATAAAAGGATAAAACACATCCAAAAGAAAAACTAAAACCAAAAATAAAACAACATAACATGCAGCCCAAAAATGGATAATCAAACTTTCATGATCCAGTTCAACCAGAGCAATGCATATTTTAGAGTTTTGGGTATTCATGTTTGAGCTCCTATGGTATATGCACTCCATCAAGAGGTGGCAAATCAATGGTTGAAGCGAAAATAGCCAGACCAGAAGCAAACAAGTGTATCCTACCCAAAAAGTTTCAAACCATCAGAATAAGGAGCAAGGAGGTTGAAAACCTTTTCTAGTAACATATTATATTCTGAATGCAGAACGGGATAAAACCAAATAGCAGATAGAAACAAAAGACCTACCACCTACAAAATATATGATAGGCTGTGAATTAAGACATATCTCCAGACTGTAATAAAACTCAAAAATCATCTTCCATGACACATTCTGAATATTTCAAACATCACAAAGATTCATTCTACAACAGTATTTTTAGAATGAAACAGCAATGGTTTGAAGTGATGTGGAGTAACCCTCCAAATCCCCCATACCATTTACAAGGCAAATTATAAACCCTACCCCTCACTATTTCACAATTCATCATAACTTCAAAACGAAAAGATAATGCTCAAAATGGAGACGCTTCTTCCTTCTCCAGTTTTTTATTGAGCCTCAACCAAATAATTTATAAAAGAATTTATGGTTAGAGCAAGAGGAATCCACACAAGGACAGCTTATGCATCTTTAGATATTGGGATTCTTTTGCAATGGCTTTGAGGTTTGATTTTGGTGATTTGGTACAAGAATTTATGAATAAATATTTACTTTATTGAGAATTTTTTAATACCACTTGTTGTGAATCAGGTCCTTTGGCGGAATAACTCTAGATTTCCTCCAGGATCCTCCTTTGTGGAAATGTGGTAACAATAGAGAAATAAAATAAAGAACAACAACAATAGAAGGATTTTACGTGGAAACTCCAAACTCGGAGAAAAACCATGATTGTCAAAGCAGACAAATCCACTATATGATAATCACATCCACAATCATATAGAATTTAAATCTTCCCAAGACCCCTAAACAATCAAGAGAACTCTCACCCTAGTACTCTCTGTGGAGCACTCAATATTTTCTCATACTGTCCCTGGTGTGGAAAACTCACAACTCTATGTCGTTGTGTTTCTCTAATTGAGAGTTCGTCCTATGGCTCTCCCCCACAACACTCTTTCCCTCAAAGTACTACATCTTTGTACTTATTGTGTTAGGGGATGCTTGGCTCAAGAATGGCAACTGTATTTATACTTGAGGAGAGTATCAAAAACCTTTGATTGTTTGTCTCCTTATTTTCAAACTAGTTGTTATTGACTTTGTGTCCTTGTCCTTATTTTCTTGCTAGCCATTGTTGACTTTGTTTTGTTATTGTCAAACTAGCCGTTAAGCCTATTGTATAAATAAGGCTCAATTGTAATGCATTGAATACACAATTTTGAAATATACATGTTATTCATATCAATTTCTATATAAAATATGGGGAAAGGTTAAGTAATTGAATAAGGTATCAAAAGAAAGAACATTAGGAAATGAGAAGAGACAACAGAGAAGATATAAAAGGAAGAATCAAGATTACAAGTAGGAAGATAATCTAGACACTTGAGCCTCCAAAACATACCAAGCAGAAAGTGGCAAACAATATCAATGATCATTTAATATTCGAAAAGAAAATCTTATGATCATGTCTAATGACTCAAACTCTAATAACAATAAGTTACAGCAACATAGATAGTAACTACCATATGGAATGAACAATTGCCTTGCAGTAACTTAACTATTTCTTTTCCTAATTTAAAATCAAGACAAATATATATATATAAACACACACACAACCCAACAATAGAAGCCAACCTAAACTACTTAAGGCACTAGTCTTTTGACCAAAAGAGGCTTTGTGATCGGCACAAAACTTTGAAGACTAGCCTCAATGCAACTGAAAGAATTAGGTTTCACCCAATAATTTTTCTTCTGATTTTAACAATTATAAGTCATATATCCAATACTCAATCTGATTCTAATAAATTTTACTAATTCTTCCATGCATAGGACAATTTCAAGAGCAAACATTAGCTGATAACACTATATCCTTATGTATAGTATATCCATAAAACTGTTGCATATGGACAAAATTTTAACAATACAAGCCTTAAAAAAATAGGTTTTTAACTAAATAGAGTGACTGTCCCCAAACTGAAAGTCTTCCAGAAACTATTGCCTAAAATTACAATTTTGGTTCTGTGCAAGTCTAGTAATAAGATAAAAGTGGCATCTTCTTTGGTGCAACTGGTAATGGTATAAAGATTTGCTTGTGGACATATTGAAGGTTGGGGGATGATTATTTGTGTGATAGATTCCCACATTTGCTCAAACTTTGCATCAAAAATTATGCTACCATCAAAGTTCTTGTATTTCTTCTTTCCCTAATTGTAGTTGGAATCTTAAATCTAGAAGGTATTTGAATGAATAAGATATGATAGAATACTCTTCCCTGGTGAGGCTGATTGACAATGTGATTATTGATGAACTAAGGAGATCAATAGACTTTGGAAGCTTCACCCCTATGGTTGCAACACATGCAAATCCTTTTTTGATAAGCTTTGTGAAGAATCCCCCGACAAAGATTATAGAATACTCTTCCCAAGAACATGTGTTTTCCATACCATATCATAACAGTTTCATATGACATGGAAATACATGTTCCTCCTAATTTCAAGTCTTTGCTTGGAGCCTTGGACATTGGCTTTATGAAAATCCAACACGGCAAAGGTTATTCAGAAATGGTACCCAGCAATGCATTAATCCCCTTCATGGTGTGTTATGTGTAGATAGGATGAAGAGACAGCAGATCATCTCTTCCTTCACTGCCCAGTTGCTTCATCTTATGGTCAAAAGCTTGCAGAGAAGCTAATTTACAATGCACCATTCCAAGTTATTGGACTTCTCTCCTAGCAGAGCATACATAAGCTAGAGGTAGAAGCAAGAAGGCCAAAACTCTAAGGAAGTAAGTGGTGCTAGCTCTTTTTTGGGTGATATGGCACAAAAGAAACAGTAAAATTTTTGAAGGAGCTAAAGGGCATGGACAGTTTGCTATGGAACAGTCAGATTCTTTGCTTCCCTATGGGTTTCAACTTCAAGAGAATTCCATGAAACTTCCTTTTCTTTATTCACCTTAACTGGAATGGGGTTTTAGGCTGATCTAATCCAGAGGTGTTTCTGGTTAGGGGGGCTGTTTTTTTTGCATAGAAAACATAGATTTTCAAGAATTTTGTATAGTTCCAATCACCCCTCTAAAAGAGAGAGTTGATTTCAACAGTGGCTTTCTAATGCACTCTTTTATTTCCCTTTTCCACTCATGTTTAGACAGTTCTAGTTTTATTTACCATCAAAAAGATAAAAGTGAAATCTTCTCTATATATATATTTGTATGAACGTAGTAGGTGTTTAATATCAACAAAGCAATTTGGTTTTAAAGTTCGAGCATTTTAGCAAGAAGTGGCTGCCCTCAATATTAGAATGTGCACTTCAATGCAGGGCAGCCTGAGATTTTTGCCACTTCAGAAAATGATCCCTTCCAAATAATAATGCAACATCCAAAATGGCTGGGCACAAAACATAAGTTATTAACAAATAGAAGAAAATATTACTCATTGAAATCACGTTGAAGCTGAGAGATGTGTCTAGCTGTTCCCACATCGCTAAGATCCCCAACTGCAGCTTCCAATGCTTCCAATATATCAATTCTCTGCACGAGAAAGAAATATATCAGTTTTTAACTTATGTGCCTCCAATCCTTTAAGACACAATGCATATTATGTTGCTATTCAACTTCTACACACCCCACCCAAAAAATAATAATAATAATAATAATAGTAGTAGTAAACAGCGGAACCAAAAACATGTACCCCTTCTTGGCCAAAAGGTCAGCATACATTACTCAACTATGGAGCCCTGTGACCACTAAATAACTAGTAGTAAACAGCAGAAAGGTGGTGAAAGAGTTAATTTCGTGATCAGAGGAACAGCTATTCCGCCGTGAACTAGTTCATACAGCCATATTCAAATAATAATAACATCGGTAAAAAAATTTTATAAGAAACAGAAATGGAAATCACACAAACAGGTATAGTCTAAATCAAGAAAATTTTCTGATTCAACACTTCAGGAGTAACAACTTCAATAACCATTAGCAGGATTCAAGTTCGCAGACAGCAGAAGGGCGTGCATATGAAGTTTTTTTAGAAATACTCACCCCAGGATAGAAGAATAAATAGTTCAACCGCAAACAAGCAAGCAAAAATACTAGTTTTCTTTTTGTATGTGACTTGTCCACCATAATTAGGCATTATATTTTAACTCTGGGAACACAGTTTAACTGAAAAAATAACAGAGAGAGAGAGAGAGAGAACCAAATCAATCATTTGCCCAAACCACATATACAAAGATTTCTTTAGCATATATGGATTTATTTATGAGAACTGCTTAAACTATGTGAGAGGGTTTTAATAACATAAATATCAGCTAAACTAACATCATTTTCCCTAGAGTTATATTTTTAACACAACTTATGAGTCCTCAACTTCTGATATTAATTGAAAAAATCTGCGAAAGATCAGATGAAGTCAGTAAAATATCTTACCTGTCTTCACCATTGAGTTAATCCCAAACTACACTGTTATCTTCAACCAATAACTACAAGGATTGTTCTTTTGAGTTACAGTAGCACCATTTGGCATACAAAACTAAAATTAATTGGTTGGTGGCAAGAATCTTGGCTGTAGTTTATAATAATAGTTGGCGGCAGTAATGCTGGCAGAAATGGATGGTGACAGTAGAACCAGAACTAGTGCTTGCAGCGGTGGTGGTAGAGGAACCATGGTGGCGTGGTTTTATAGTAATACTGATGATAGAAGAAAATGACAGGAGTTTTACTGGTAGTGCAGGAATGCAAGGGACAACACTGATCTGGACCATCTGCTGATGCAGCACTTGGGATGATAACAGTTAGAACAGTAGTCGAAGTAATGATGGCAATGGCATTATGGGGTTTAGTGGCAGCATTTTAGACGCATGGGTGGCAGCAACAAGAGCATTACTTCCAGTAACATTACCCCCGTGACAAAGGTATGAAAGTTTTCAGATATTTCAAGGGAACACATATTAGGCTTCAATTATATAACTGAAACAATAACATTATTTCTAGAATACGTGAAATTCCAACAACTAGAAATTTAAGTTTCATACAAAGCAAAACTGGATCAAATAAAATAAATAAAATAAATAAATAAATCTCAATATTCACCCTAAAGGATTTAAATTGATTTGACAATAAACTTTCAAAGGATCAGAGTAAATCTTCCACATCACAAGGATAAATATGCAAAGATGACAGACAGCATCATCATCTGATTTGAAAAATGTATAAACTTTCTGATTACCAATGTGGCCAAACTTTGTCACTGTAGTTCTTGGCTAATGTATGTTACACGTAAATTTTTTTTATTTCTTTATTTTGTTTTATTTTATTTTATTGAACTCATCTCTTTCTGGAAAGAAAATTAGTTTACCCAAGCCATCTGATCCTTCCTATTAGAGTGGAAATAATATATTTAAATATCTAATTATATGTGCAAGTAACATCTAGGCTCTCTAAACTTTCAAATGTTGATTCCATTTCAACCATCAGATTGAACAAAGGGAAGAAGGGAAACATAACAAGAGAAACACAGAGAGGGGACCCAAAAAGTAATGAAAAAAATTATACCATGTCCAAATCCATGTCCAATGGAAACTGCAAGTTTCTTGCTCTGGATGGTGCTGCACGAGATCGATTGATAAAACGACTCCTCAACTGTGTCACTCCACTAGAAGTATGAAGTCGAGACCGAGCTCCTCTCCTATTTAAAGAATTCTGCAAGATCCGCGACTGGGGCTGTCTATATGAATGCATTGATGTGGTTCTCTATGCAAAGTAAATAATAACTAAACATTATATGAAGCAATTTGTACCATAATCTAGAAGGTTTACATACTGAAAAAACAAAATAGTTCTTCTAGACAATAGCGAACAAATGAAAATACTTCAAAAATAAAGAAATAGATTAACTTTTTAGAACAAAATTCATTAGCAATACATACTGCACAATATCAATACATAGAAAGAAAACCACAGAAAGTTTTGAGGAAGCTTGCCTTAAGGATTAAGAATTATAATCTAATATCAACATGAACCCATGAGGTTCTCTAGCTACATGATTAGGTGGTAAAAGTCTTAGTTTACTTCTATTTTAAACATCTTATGTGACTTGTTTAGTCTTATAGTTCTCTTAATTTCTGGGTTAAAAGGTGATTCAGATAATTCTCACAATTGCTAAAATTTTCCACAGCAAAAAGTCATGAGTGTAAATTTGGTTTCAGTAGTCTTATTGGTCTTTTACATGTAGTATTAGCTTAGCTTTTACTGGTTAAAACTTTAAATCATATATTGTGTAGATTTTTCAATAGCTTCAAAGCTTTGTTTGAAGATGTGATTAGCAGCTTTCGTAGGTGTATGGTAAAATTATTTTTATCTTCCTTCTTTTATTTTTTTCTATATCTTATTTAAATCTAATTATTCTGCAATCAAAATTATATTAACAAGAAACCTTTTGTAATAGTGCTGGATTATCATCCTAGTAAAAAATTAGCACTTACGACTTTGGGGGGTGAGGGAGGGGGGTTGTGGAAGAGGGGAAGTCATTCCGGTAAATCCATACCACCAATCTAACTTCTTTCTCCATCTCGCTCTTTTTGGGGGTGGGGGTCTATTGACATATAAAGACCATCAATTGTCAGGTCTACACAATTTGGACATAAATGTAAGAAGCATTACAAACTTATCTTTCTTAAGATCAATGGCCCGAGAAAGCATCTCAATTTTCATCTTTCTGTTACTTTTATTCCTATATTATCAAAATGTCCATGTTAACTTCATACTACTTGAATAGTATGCATGAACAAAGAAATACAAAATGCATGAGAGCCTGCAACAATAGGCAGCTAAAGAAATCCATTCAGCGTGACTTTTTTTTTTTTAAATAAATGTGGTACCCATGAAAAGTGCACCCTCCATATGGATCGGGAAAACCTTAAGGCATAGCCTGCAAACATGGCCCTAAGGAAGTAGTGTCAATGGGAGTCGAATCTTTTAGATGTAAAGCATCTTAGGCACTAGAGCTAAGTGACTGTACCACTAAGCCAACCCCTTGGGCTTCATTCAGCTTGACTTTTCTAAGTCACTATTTTGCATCTCTCAGAATAATCAATAATTTAGTAACTAATCATGAAGGATGTCCCTCAAGCATGCATTGTGCATCTTATAAACATCGTCCAATGTGCAGAAAGCTATACAGTGGCATCACACAATATTTTTATACTGGGATAAAATTACCTATTGAAACATTTGACTATCTTAACAAAATTTTACGGTCACTACTTTTTGGGGCACAAACAAAAATTACGCTTGCTTTCGAGTCACATAACTAAGAGGCCCATGGAAACGTATTGATGTAGCACCAGTAGAAAAGAAATTTAGGAAATTTAAAATTTCTAATACTTGTCAAGTTTATTTTTTGGCTCATCACCAGCCATAGTGGGGAATAGGGCCTAGGGCCGGTAAAAGAAAATCACATGTTTTCTGACTTTTAGCATGGAGGTCAGGAACTTTATGGCAATGAGCATTTATTACTACACAAAAACCACAATGCTTCAAGATAATCAAAAGAATGCAATAAACATTTGCAGTCATGCTCTTAGCAAAACAAAAATAAAGAGATTTTCTTACAGGATGTGACACACGATGATTTTGATAAGAAAAAGGGAGTGCATTCTCCTCTTGTTGCAGCATCCATGCTATGTTCTCATCAATCTGTTAAAAAATGACAAACATGAAAATTGAAAGCATCTGAATGATTGGATCACCTTAAGAAAGGATCTATTACAAGAGAACCAACCTCGTCACCTCCAAATACAGAAGAATCATGATACAACTGTTCTTGGAGTTCTCTAGCCAACATTTCATCCGCTTTTAGTTGTCTAGCCTTGGCATCTGAGTCATCATTGTCAGTGCCACCTATTCCTCTGGAGTTGCTACATCTCATTTCGGGCGACAACTCGATGAATTCATCAATATCCAAAATGCCTTGCTGCTGTTGACTCTGGATTCTGGATGATCTCGACCTCGATGATTCCCCAGATGAACCAAGAAAAACGATATCCGAGTCATCAGGAACTGTTCTAGAGCTTTCACCATGTTTTCTTAAAGTTGATTCATGTTTTCTTTGCCTTTTAGTTAGAGTGTTCGCAACACGACGTGGTTCACTTATTTGATCTGGCTCTAACACAAGTTTGGAAGCTGTTCGAGACACATTCTGGTCTTCCATACCACAGTCTTTTCCACTCAGGTTATCCCTACTTTGTTCTTTAATACTGAAGCATTCGAAATCATCATTTCTCATAGAATGAAGCCCAGTTGCATCACATAATGAACGATCTACCTTCTTTGGTCGATTGCGTGTGCTTCTCCATCCACCTACACCTTCAGAGCATCCCAATGTATCTCCATCAGCTTGGCTGTTTCCATTAACTTCATTACTCATTGCAGAACTGGTGCAGAAATGAAACACGCTTTAGCGTCGAGGACATTAGTTAGACACAAGCTGGGTCACCAAGTTTAGCGGCACCATCAGTACAAATGGATTGGATTTTTATTTATGCCATATTTTTTCTGCTCAGATGTTACACAAAAGCTTCCACTCAATTTTAGCAACACTCCTAACATGCTAAAATTTTGACAAGTCATTGTAAAAAGTGTAAATCAGGTTTTTGGCACGACAACCCAAAAAAATAATAATAAAGAAAATAGGAATATAAAAAAAGGGGCAAAAAAGTATACAATCTACACACTTCACAGCATTATGTCAAAAATCCACCTGGACACAACCTTTTAAGGTACCTCAACCCCTCCAAAATTTATGCTGGTGGATAAATCAACAAATTAATATGCAGAAAAAAAAGATACCAAGCTTGAGAATGCAAGATGACATGAACAATCAAGAAGGTTAACAGAAAAGAAGACCATCAAATAGCACAGTAGATTATATGCAAGCAACATAAACAATAGGAAAATTACCAAAAGCTTTGGAAACAAGTTATTGGTATATAAAATAGAAAAGCTACACAACAATCACAGTTTGAAAACCAGGAATTCTTAATTAGAAGAAATCAACCGCTACGAACAGGATAAGCACGATCTTCAAAAACAAAGGCATCAAAGAATTACCATAAAATAAATAAATAAATAAAAATAAGAATTACCTGCCAGAAAAACCAATACTTTTTGTATGACGCTTTTCAAAATTAGAAGGATGGGTCATTATCCCTTTAGACCTACCAGATGTGTTGTCTTCAGCAACTATATCTCTAATATCTATCATACATGAACCATTGGAAACCATATCCCTCATAGGACCCTCTTCAGCACCTTTGGAGCAGTTTTGAGAATGTTCAGCTAATTGTTTAGCCTTAATTTGTATATTATGTGGAGATATACACCCATTTCGAACCAATCTTTTATGTCCATTGAATCTTGGTGAGAGAACAGACTGACGAGAAGGAGACATTTGCTTTTCATTGTTATGTTGAGAACCAACAGAGAGATTGATCCCTTTTCCATGACCCATGATTGAATCAGTACCCTTAATTGTATTTTCCCCTATCTTCTCCTTCCCCTTATTAGAATTGTTGGATGTATTTGGAAATTTCGGGGGCCAATGTAAAGAAGAACCAGACTGGCCTGCTAGCTGACCTTCCTTCAATTCTTTAGCAGAAAGATCTTTTGATTTACCACGTGGAAAAGCCATTTCAAGCTCTCGCTCATGCCCATTATGTTCAGCTAAATCTACCCTATCATTCTCTTCGCAAAAAGATGATGATATAGAAGGAAAATTTGAGCAAGCTAGTTTACCTTTATCTATGTGTTGTGCTCCAGTGGAATTCCTGGTCTCATGCTTGGAATTCTTGCCTATTACAGTTCTCCTAAATAAAGAAACATTCCTAGAAGCATTTGAATTTTCTAACGGAGAAGAAGTGATTGAGTTACAGCGACGCTCAATTGTATCAACATTGCTAGAATTTTTCCAAGGATGTACATGAAGGCTTCTACTGTGTCTGTTTTCACCAACCGGCCGACTCCTGGCCCTGGGTTGATTTAAACATCCTTCATCTATAAAATCAGAATTTCTCAAGTGTCCAGCTACCGACAACTTACTTTCTCTCCCAATACAATCCCCAGCATTAACACGTCGCACAGCTGGTCTATCAGGAGTGTCAGGAATGTCTATTATCTGATCAACATCCATGTCCTCCATCATATATGGCTTAAAATTTTCCTGATCAAACAATTAGTCAAAATTCAGCAATAAACTCAACTAAATAGAAACTTAAAAGCCATGATAACTGATGATAAACCAAACTATTACACAAATAAGAAACAACCATAGATATTTTCCCTTCAATAAGCGTTAAAGTATCGATTTACATGAATGAAAGTCAAACACATGGAATTTAATCTAATTCTACAGTTCTAAGTTACTCAATGAAAAATGTAGATCATTAAGCAAAAAAAGCACTGAACTACAGAAGAGCTGTGATTAGCCAGAAAGTTTTGTATCAAAATTAAAAGTTATCATATAATGATTCTTAAGAAAAAGGTTTAATTCAAAACATATAAAATATTAAGAAATTAAAAAAAAATAATAAAAAAATAAAATAGCTACACCCTTAACAAATCGATATTTTTCAATCCAAAAGCAAGAACACACTATGAACTGACTGATTCAAGCGAGCACCGAATAAAAAATACAAATAAAATATTAAGTCTTACTTGAGTTCAAAAAACATAAACAAAATGCAAAAGGACGAGGCAAAGTTTATCCGAATTAGATGGAGTTGAACAATGAGAAATCCCTAGAATTAAGTAGTTTAAGAGCTCCAGAACATTCAAATCAATAAAGCAGAAGCCAATCTAAACATCAAACTTCAATCACTAAATATCAAAAATTATCATTCAATCATAAATATAAAATCCCTTTATTATGCAGATTAAAATTAACAAAAACAAATGATGAAGTTTCATACTTTCATATACAACAACCTATATTAAACATAAAATTCGCTAAGATTTCTGATAATAATTAAACAAAGAAAAATCATGAAAATGACAATATATAAAATTACTTCAAATCTTATCAAAAACTTTTTGAAAAGGGCTTGATGTAAAATTAAAAAAAAAATAAAGAAGAGATCAATTTTGATGGTCAGATTACCAAGGAAAGAATCAGAAACAAGAATTACGCAATTTTTATACAAAAATAATAATAATAATAATAATCCAGATTTTGAAAATTGAAAGATACAAAACAATAATTATACGATCGAAAAATGAATGAATAAATAAATATTGTTCATTTAATGAATATTTACCAGATATTGATGGCGTAGATTGAATTCGAAACTGACGAAATTCCTATTTAAAAGTCAGTAAGGCATCGCCATACGTGATTAAAATGTCGCGTTTTGAGCTTTTGAGAGGGCACAGAGAGATTGATCGGGCCGGGTCGGTGTAGCGGTAGGCCCAAACAGTTGTAGCCGTTTAAAAATCTCGGGCTCAATACTTTGGGCCTAAACGAATCTTTCAAATTTGTCTTGTTTAATCATTCACAGGAGGGACAATATCAAACAATATCCCTAAAGTTTGACCAAATTTGATGCAAAAAGCTTATTTAGTATTTTAATTTAATTAAAACCCTAAAATTTATCTAAAATCATCAATTAATATTTTTCATTAACTGATACAGTAATTAAAGAGACAAAAAGACTATTATGTCCCTCTTATGTTACCTTGCCTAATTATCTTTTTGTCTGTATTTAAAATTTGTCCTAGTTCATTTACCAAAATACTCTTTTCTGTTACTCTAATACTTAACAGAAAATACTAATTGATAATTTTAGGTAAATATCAACGATCTAATTGATAAAATACCAAACAGGTTTTTCATCTAAAATTAAGTCAAACCTTGAGACTACTGTTTGATATTATCCCGTTTATAAAATATAAAAATAAAATTATTCTTATTTGTTTTAACTGCATGATCTATTCAATAAGATAAAATAATGCAATTTTTTCAATATTCATTAATTTATTTTTCCTGAATCTTAAACATCATACTTGAAAATTTAATAATAATAGATGCTTAAATGTTACATATCACAAAATTGAATGAAAAATCAACAAATGGTTTATATTTGAAAAAATTAATTAATTAATTGTACTCATACGCTGTTACCACACTGGCTCAAAAAAATAAATTAAATTAAATTAAAATTATATATAAAAAAATAATATACTAATATTTTAGTTTTTATACTAATTTTTCATCATTTCTAATTTTGGTATTGTTTAGTTAAAATAGTTGTCACTCAATAAAATTTTTGACTCTATCCTTTCGCATTATGCATCTAATGAGATTGATTAAGTGTAATCACAAATACCATGTTGCTATATACAAGTATAGTATCCATTGAATCTATAATTATTTCAGACCTCTCCTTTGAGAAAAAAACGATTACTAGCCATTTCCATATCTACAAATGTATACCTACCCAAACATCCAAGGCGTGGACCTTTAAATATAGCTGGAGTTTCTTTATTCCTATGCCTTGATGCAGCCATGGTAGAGAATGTTTAGTCAATGTCAAATTGAATACATAATAAATAATAAAATAAAGAAATGTAAAATTTATTAGATTAAAAAAATTAATATTTTAAGTTTTCATTATTTGATGACTTGTTGTAGGGGGAAATTACAATAACCCCCCAATTAAATTTGAAAAGACACTTAACCCCACACTTTTACTAAACTAACATTTACCCCCCAAATACCCCTAAAAAACTAACATTTACCCCCCAAATATTTGGGGGGTAAGTGTTAGTTTTGAGTAAACAGTGGTAATTTTTTAGGAGATAAGTGTTAGTTTAGTAAAAGTGTGGGGTAAAGTGTTTTCTTGAAATCTAATTGGGAGGTCAGAGTAAATTCCCCCTTGTTGTAGATATTGCTGGATTGTACTAATGGTGTAAGCACCTTTGCTTTGTTTTCTGGTATGCTATTCAATTCAAAACCCTCACCTCATTTTCCTGGTAACTATTATCCTAGGTGTGCAAACATGTCAACGATTGGCTTATTGGTATTATGGTAACTGCAATCATTAAGTAAATAGAAAACCATGCAAAAGTATTTTAATTTTCAGTTGTTTAGGGTCAAATAAGCATTTATCTTAGGACAAGGTTCCTTTCATTATCTTACCAAATCAAATCAAATCCTGCTAAGTTTCTAGTTTCTGTATATGGTTATTCATCATCATCTTCAGCTGTTTAAGTTTTTCCATTAGTCGTTTTGACCTAGCACGCGCTTGCGGTGGTTTAAATTGTTGCTTATAATCAACATCTTCTACACCGGATATTTGTGAAATTTTGAATGACTTAAATTTTTAAGTAGTATTCCCAAATCCTAAAAGAAAAGAAATCCTACTTAAAATGTGAGAATCTTTATTTTAATAAGAAAGGTTTATTAGGAAAGGAAATAGATTTCTATTACAAATAGAAAAATGTTTTAATTAAATATTTAATTATCGAAGTATTGATTCAACTAACTATATAGTGTAGGAGACCTATATATTATCAGAATCCAACATTACTTAGAAAGTAATAGAATGGAGCATAGAAGCACTATATAAAGAGAGTTTAGTTCTCTAATTGTTTTTTCATAGCAATCTAGTTGAGAGAAATATAAAAGAGAGATTAAATCAATCCTTGGGGATTATTATAGTGAATTAGTGAATTAGAATTGAGAGATCTTTATAATATTCTCAGAGTTTTTTCTTTTATAAAGCTTGTTTGTTGACATAGGTATATTGTTGAATCATGTAAATCTTGTATTTTGTTATTATTATTTTGATTGATTGTTTTTTAGTTTGCAATTAACAATTTTGATCGGGTTAGTTGTTTGGGTTGTTTTAAGGGTGTACTTAATATTTCTTAAATTGAGTTAATCGAAGTTTAAAACTAGGATTTTCAATTTGGGTTAGATTATTTTGTGTTTAGTTGATTAAAGAGTGAGCATTGTCCATTGTTTTGATTTTTGTTTGCCGTAGTTTTATGCTTGTATAGAAATAAAAAAGAAAAAAGCCAAACTTTGATATTAGTGTTTAACTTTGATATTAGGGTTTCGATGGTGGTGCTAGCATTCGAGGTGTGGTAGTATTGTTGGATTCTTGAATTGGGTTTGTATGTGTTTTTTATGAAATGGGTGTGCGTTTGGTTTATTAATTGAGCGACATTTAAATTCTGATGAGACGCTGCTGAGCGTTGGCATCCAATGCTCTTTTAGAACTAATGGACAAAGGAAAAAGCAAGCATCAACAAAAT
>JANLJB010029887.1:128-18232 GCA_026212285.1 Bursera cuneata
GGTTGTACTATTTGAACCCGAATTCGGGTTTTCTACTGAACCAACCCGACAAAAACCCGACGGGTCGGGTTGAACCCGACGGGTCGGGTCGGGTCGGGTAAATTTGCCCACCCCTACTCAATACCATATGCACAACAGATGTAGGACTAATACAAATAAACTAATAATCCAAAAACTCAACAAACAAAACCCTAAATTTTATCTTGGAAAACTGAAGTTGTCATTCTATTCATTTTATTTTCATCTCTAACTCTTTGGGCTACGACTTATCTAAATAAACTAGTTTTGAATTTCAAATTTCTACAATATGTCGTTGATGGTTTTTTTTAATAATATATTTTTATTAATTACTATATGTTTACATTAATTTTTAATATAACATGTTAATTTTCATTTTACTTAAATTGATAAGTTATTCTTATATGAAGCATTAGGAATGGGATGAGGAAAACACTCCCTATATGGAGGTTTTCCATTACTTTCTAGCCTAAAAAAATATGGGAAATGGGTAAGGGTATGCAAATTACTCATAATCCGAAAAGGCAAACCAATCCAAATCGAAATTTATGGGTTGGTTTGGGTTATATAATGAAAACTTGAATTTTTTATGGTTCGGGTTGGCTTTAGTAATTTTTCAAAACCGAACCCACCCAAAGTCCAAAGTGTTAAATTTCATAAAATAATAATTATTAGTCTTAATGTTTCATATTTTTTGTATTATTTATGGACTATAGTAAAAAATTTAAACATATTTATTATTTATTTGCTTGGACAATTTTGTGAAAGATTTTAATAATTTTTTTGTTGTGTTTTTTCATTTATTTATTTAGAAAATGTTTAATGTTCGATGTTTAATATTTGGAAGATGTTTATTTGTTGATAATAAATGATTAAGGTTTTAAATTCCATTTATATGTTTGGGAAATGTTTCATGTTTGATGTTTAATAGTTTGGAGGATGTTCATTTGTTGATAATCAATGATTGAGGTATTTTGTGAATATTTTTGTTGGCTTTAGTAAAAAAAAAAGTTGTTAATATATAAGGAAAAATATACGTTATAATCTTTTGTGATGGATAAATCAAAATAAAATTAATTTATCATTTTTATTATTTTAGTTTTACCCAATTAAATCAATCCAAACCAAATTTGGTTTGGTTTGGATTTTCAATGTCAATGGGTTGGTTTGGATATTACTTTGATTAATCCAAAATTTTTGGTTTGGTTTGGTTTGACCCACCTAAACTGAACCGTACGCACCCTTAGTAATGGTTAGAGAATGGGGTTTAAAATAAAGAAGGGGGTGGGAATGAGGAGTCTCTTCGCTGAATTGCCTAATGGTTAATTAATCCGGGGAGGGTAGAAGTACTTTGACTTAGGCTCAACTATGTAAAGATGGCAGTGGACCAGGCCAAGCCTAGGTCGGCCTGGCCTGTATACTATAATGTAGGCTTGGCCTAAACCCAAACCTAAGGTGGGCCAGGTTCAGGTCTAGGCTTCAGGCCTGCAGGCCGGTCTAGCCTGGTCTGGTACTATAACGAATAATTTTTGTATTTTTATAAATTAAAAACTAATTTAAAATTTTAAAATAGTGAACAGTAATAAACTTGATCCAAATAATGTAAGCCTTGGGTCAAGCTCAGACTTTTATTTTTTTTTCAAGGCCTAGGCCTGACCTGGCTTGACCCATAAACCTGCCAAACCTATCCAAAACAGGTCGGACCCGACCTGACCGAACTTTTACCATCTCTACAACTATGTATTAAGTAGCACCTTCTGAGGTAAATGTACCCTCAACGGTGGTCCTTTTTAACTTTAAAATTAGTGCGTGGTCCTTTTTTACCTTAAAATTAGTGCTGGACATGTCTCCATGTGGCCATGGCCTTCATATTCGTTGGTTGTCTGGACTCTGCAAGCTGGCTATTGCCAAAATGGCTTATAACCTCACATTTGTTTTTCATACTTCAATATGTGGTACCTCCTTTTCCAGAAAGCATTTTGTTTTAAGAAAACATTTTTATTTATAGAATACACAAAAAAATGTCATATTCAGTGTTCTGTGTTGATAACTATTTCGATAATTCATAAGACCAGAATCTTTATTTAAAAGGTAATTTTAAAAAAATAACATTTAAATATAACGAATTTTCATATACAGAAACTTTTATTTCAAATAGTATAGTTTGATTTATGATGGAAGACTTTAATAAAAATGATCAAAATTAAATTTACATTGGTTATATCGATTTATTTCTGAAATTATTTTTTTATTAAAAATTATTTATTCTATTTTTAAAATAGTAAATGTAATTAAAATAAGACGCATGAAAAAGTACATTCTACCGTGCTTCAAAGATAAACATCTTTGTCTTAAAACACATAACATTACTAGTTAACTAGGTGTAAAGTCCACGCGTTGCGCGGTTATGTTTATTTAATATTATTTTTTTCAATTAAATAAAAAATAGAGTAATAAAATAAATAAGAAAATGATAAAATCAGACAGACTGAGGTACGGATATCTCTCTCTCCTTAAGGTGATTCAAGTCCTCTACGGTTGGCAAAGCTTAGAATCTGGTGCAGCAGTTTTTTCTCAATGATTTGTCTCCTTCAAGATACAATAACCCAACTATTCATCGTATAGCTCAAACAAACTCTGCACAAATAGTTGAGCTCAAAGCTCCACCAAAAGAATACATTTCTTTGCCAAAAAATATCTGAAATAAAAGTGAATGAAAATATAAAATAATTGTGAATGTTGTTGTTTTTTAAGAATCAAAAGGATAGTCCTATTTATAAGAGAAAATAAGTCATCCAAAATAAATATATGTCATAATCACATAAGGTTACATGACTTTATACGTTCATCTTCCATTAATCCTCCATCTTTAACTCATATTAAAACCTTCAACCTCTTCACTTTTCACTTCCTAAATTCAAAAACTTTCAAATCATTAAATAACATATTAAAAGAGATTTAATAAATGAATTAAATATTAAAAGTTATTGAAATTACCTTCAAGAAAAGCCTACTTGTCAAAAATATAAAGCCTAAAAAATCCTACTTGTCATCCTATATGTCAACTATACAGGCTCATGCTTCAGAATTATATAGATATATATAGATATAGATAGATTGTTACTCTAAAGTTTCAACCTATAAAAATAATAAACAATATATAACACCTTAATATCTAATATGGTAATGGGAATGGATCATTTGTATTGTTATTACATGATCAATAAATAATGCTTTAATTATGTAATTAATTTATTCATATTTATTATTTTAATTTTTATATATTTATTTTATCATTCACTTGATATCACGTTATTTTGTAAACTAAATTTTCTATTTGTTATAGTAGTATTGGTAAATAAAAATTAAGTAATAATTGAACCAGTTACCAAATTATGTTCCTTAATTTCTTACAATTTTTTATATTCTTACTAAGATTACAAAAATTATACCTAAATGTTTAAAATTTTACAAAATTTTATAAATATTTTAATGTTTATTTTTATTCGTTTGCGTCCTGTACATTGTATTTTTTGAACTCGACAGTTTAATATTTGTTTAAATAAAAAGAAAAATGAAGTTTATTTATTCCTAGACTAGAAAACCATAAAAATTGCTATTTTTATTATTATAAATCCTCGGTTTCTGGATTCACCTGCAATGGAAGTAGAGAAGTGCTACGATAACCAATATAAACACGGAAATCATTGCAGTGCTCTCCATCAACGTCACTCCTGCGCGTGAAAACACCCCTTCCTTTCCACTGGGATTTAGGAGGATTCTACTCTAATGGTGCTGCACGCAAAGATAGACACGTAATAGTTTCCCATAGCGATCATATCACATCAGCTCAGGGGTAGGTTCCAACGCGCATTAGAAAAAGGGTGGTCCACACGTTTAACTTGTCTTGTGCTTCTTTAATGGATTCCAACCTGATCATCCCTCTACCGTTGGATCTCCCGACTACCGTTGATCTCACACATTCTGTACTTTGGTCAGTGTCTGATCCACGTGAACTAAACAGGGACATCTTTTATCTGTCATTTTAATTTTACTGAATTTTATAAAATAAATTTGATTTACCCTCTTTCATAAATATCCAAATATTGTATAATCTTTATATTTTATTATTATTATTTCTCTATAGAATATTTAAAAATCGAATTAATTACCTGTGGAATGGTATCAGAAGCTTAGAGGTTAATCACACAATTAGAAACAGCTACAATGTAAATATTATGCTGTATTTTGTCTCTTCTGCTCTCTTTCTTCTCTTGAAAAAAGCTTACCAAACACCCACTTTGTTAGCTCTGTTTCTTAATTGAATGTGAGAGAGTGCAATTTCTTGAAGCAGTTATTTAATTCAAATGCGTAATTGCTTCGAGCAATTACATCCTCATATGGGTTGGACTGTTTCTCATGCGAATTGACACCATGTCATAATTGAGTCTTCAAACGAGTAAATACATCATATGGCCATGAATATAATAATATATAATGATATATGTATATGAGCTAATATTATCAATTGTAAGTATATACAAGAGATCTTTAAAATTTTATTCATTATATCATAAATTTATTTTGTTACACCTGATATAGAATATTCAATCACTTTATTAAGAACTATACTTTACTCGTGCTATCCCATGTATTAACAATTGTACCAACCCCAGTGTTGATTGTACAACTAGTCGATTAGTGAACACATGTGTTTGATGCAAATACAAAAAAAGAAAAAAGAAAAAAAAAAGAAATCTTACTATATACTTATGTCTTTTAGTTTCAAATTAACTACTTTATTAGATATGTTTCATAGATTGTATAGTGTCATAGCCATAGATAAAATACTAAACTAGTCATCACTATAGTCACATGGTACATATGAAGTAATCAATCTTTTCAATCTCAATAAACTTAGACAATGAGGAGACAAAGATTCACTCACTTATTTTTCATATTGCCACAAGAAGAACACACATAATATGAATTATGTGCTACAGTGATTTAACTTTTAAATAAAAAAATAAATATATGTCTTTGATCTCAATCATTATATAAATCTAAGTTTAATCGTCATCCAAACGCCTAACTTGAATTCTCAATAGCTCGCATATCATCTACATCAAATTAAGATTTCAAATTTGGCTATCATGAGAATATCATATTAAGTTTAAATGTCATATGAACATAAACCTTATGCTAACCTTGTCAAGGCTATACCTTTTAAAGAAATATTCACTAGTTATGTGATAATATACTACTATTATAATGATTTTCTAAAGACATTTCTTTAAGAAAAATTACCAATAATTAGTAAAAGATTTAAAAAAAAATTAAATCACCATTAGAAAGAATATTAAATTTTGGACAAACAAAAAAACAATGTTTCAATTATACAAGCAAATTTCTTGAAAGTTCATAATAATAATAATAATAACCTTTCACTCCTAAGACTTGAATTAAGAATTTTTTTGGAATTGTTGTGGAAAAATACTTTAGGAAAAATCATTGTGCTTTGGAAAAAAAAAAATTGTAAGGTATTTGGTAAAACTGATTTTTAAAAGTGTTGTATTGTTTAAAAGTTTTCAATATTTGTTTGATAAATTTGATTTGAAAACCTGACCTGAAAAAAAAAAAGGCTTAAAAAGGCTGATGTTTGTAAAGAATAAAAGTAACTAAAACATATGAAAAGTTTTCTTATATTATAGCAAATATTAATAGTAACTAAAACATATTACATGTAAAGAATAAAAGTACGAGTTTGTAAAAGGGGTAAATACATAAACACCCCCAAGGTTTGATCTAAGTAACAAACTCATCCCTGTTATTCATAAAGTAACATATAGACCCCCATTTTGATATTTTAAGTAACATTAAGACCCCTATTTTTATGGGTTAAGACCCCCATGTTTTCCAATTTTGGGGGTGTCTATGTTACTTTATGAATAATAAGTGTGAGATTGTTACTTAGACCAAACCTTGCGGGTGTCTATATATTTACCCCGTTTGTAAAATACAGATATGAAAAGGAGGCAAGAATGTCTGTTTGTTCATATCATAATTATCAAAGAATAAAAATATTTTTAATCACCTAATCTGGTGGATCTGCTGTTAGGAAAGTAGCAAGCTAACTCTGTCTTTTGTCTTTGTCCTTGTTGATGGTTTCGTTTATCCAATTTAGATAATCCTAACCCTTCGTTTTATATTAATATATTTCAACGAATCAACGTTCACCCCAAAATGATTAAGTGGATCCCACTCATTAAGCACCTTTTTTTTAGAAGAGATACATTAATATAATATAGAAAAAATTACAATAACCCCTTAATTAAATTTAAAGAATAATTTAATCTTATATTTTTATTAAATTAACACTTATCTTCTAAAAAGTCTTAAAAAATTAACAGTTACCTCCCAAATATTTGGGGGTAAGTGGTATTTTAAGAAAATAGTATAAATTTTTTAGGAGATAAATGTTAGTTTAATAAAAATATGAGATTAAGTGTTTTCTTAAAATTTAATTTAGAAGTCAGAGTAAATTTCCCTATTAATATATCCCTGCTATATCACAAGTAATACAAAAATCTGAATTTTACAACAATTCAACATATACAACCTACCCATATAATCTAATTTATATAAATTGAGTTTTATAAATTGGTTATACATATTAGTATTTCCTTTTTCATTTAAAAATGTCATCCTATGTGTAACATATATGTGTATATGTTTCCCTATTCTATAATCTATATTATGCTTAAAGGGAGTTGGAGGTTTTTCATTAAAAAAAAAGTAGGGTCAAATTAGGGTTATTATAATTTAAAAAAAAATAAATTTTAATTATTATAAAAAAAAAGTGCTTATAAAATAAGTTATAAGATATTGGTAAATTATATACTTTTAGCGATGTTTCAAAAAAATAATTTTAAAGATTGTTTTCATTTAAAATCATCAAAATAGACATAATTTAAAGTCATAATTATAAAAATATTTTTTTTATTAAATCAAAATAATTAAAATATATATAAAATTTGAAGAAAAGAAAAGAAAAATCTTAAAAATGTGTAACGTCTTAATATTGGGGAATTTGGTAATTTTTAGTAGTATAGAGAGTGCCATGTGATTCTTCCTGCACAGAATAAAATTATGGAGGCAATTGAACTGCCCGTAACAATCATTGTTTTTAACTAAATTTCCTGGTGATTTTCTCGGAGCTGAGCTGACTTGACTTTTCGTCTCCTTTGTTGAATTACTCTTCAAATTCTCTCACTTTTCCAAGTAAATGAACCTTTCCCCGGAAAAAAGCAAAAAAAGAAATTAAATTTTCTATGAGAGAATAATTGTTTCTGGTCTCTGGGTGAGTTTTGTTCTTCTAGGCGATGAATGTGAGAAGCTGAGCCTGGTTAGTTAATTGAAGGTCTTATGTATACTCAAATGGGTAGAAAAAAGAAAGCTTCTTTGAATGTGAAGCAAGGTGTAGAGTTGTTGAAGCATCTAGTGGAGGAGAAGCCTCTTCTTCCTTTTGTGATTCCTTTGATTTTGCTTCTTTGGATATTTGAGAGATGGTTTTTCTCCTTCTCCTACTGGGTTCCTCTTGCCAGCGCTGTCTGGGGTACTATGCAGGCTAGTCTCATTTCTTATCATTCCTTTTTCCCCATTTTTCTGAGTATTGTTGATGTGTATATGAATATGATTACCATTACTGGGAATGAACACTACCCTTCTGATGGAAAGAAGAGTTGATATGATATCATATTTGGTTCAACTGTTCTACGCCTGTTAACTGTGCGTGTAAGATTTGATGTAAAGGTCTATTTTTTTTTTTTTTTTGGTTGCATTTTGTGTTTGGTGTTTTTTTTTTTATTTTAGTTTTTTCCCTCTGCTTTTCTATATTATCAGGACTTACATTAGCTTAAATGCTTCAAATTTCTTCAGCTTTCTGTTGAAGCTAACTTTTCAAGTTTAGAACATGAGTATGCTTCTCTTCTTATGGCATTTTTGGAATTTCCAATTGTTATATAGAAACACATAAATCTGCAGGCTTGGTGTATGTTTCTACTTTCAAGATGTTGAATCTGTTTGCAATTTGCTATACTTATTTGACAGTCTGTTTGCACTCCATGCTAAAATCATTTTGGATTACCAAAGACGTCATTCCTAAACATCTCTGTGTGCAAGAAATTGCCCATTTCTGTTGCAGCTCTTGATTACAAGTTTTTGTTGCATATGGCATTAGAACATTTGCAATTTTGGGATCCATGATCTGCGTTTTGATGCTTCATTCTTTCTGATACTCATTTGCCTGTGAGAGATGGATGTAAGCAACCAAAATTTAGAAGTTACTGCAACCAAGATATATTAGCATTTTCTTACCCTTTCGAAATTTATATTTTTAGACGTGTGTGTTTGTTCTAGTTGTAAGAATTGCTATCAAAAATATGTAATGGCACACCATTCAACTTTTCATGTTCTTTATGCCTCCACGATTCTTGTTTTTCTTTTCCGTGTTCTATTAAATGCTGTAGTTGATGTTGATTTGCATGCAAATTGCATGGAAACTTTGTACTAGCTCTAATGCTTTTGGTGCCATGTTATTTACATCAGTTGATTTTTTCACTATATACTCTGTAGCAGAAAACACTACACTTGCTGATCTAGGCAAACCCATTAGAAATCTTTCTTGCAACGGAACGTTAAGCTGCAATGGGATTTTGTAAAACTGAGAATCGCATGATTTATTGCGTCCACATATTCTTTGCCCTGAAAAACATTCTTCTCCCTTCTGGAAAGTGAAAACTGTAATGTTGATGATTTAACAGAGCATAGCAGTATAAGGGGGATTTTTTTTATTTTTTATTTTTTATTTTTTCCTTTGCTAAGTAATTTCCCTTTCTATTTGGTGGACTGGGATTCCCTACAATTAGGCTCCGAACTTATAGTATCACTCTTATGCCTGCAGTATGGGAGTTATCAACGCCGGTTACTTGTGGAAGACTTGAACAAGAAGTGGAAGCAAGTCATATTGAATACCTCTGTATCTTTTCTTTCCATCTTTTTCCTTTTTGTTCAGTGGGATTTTAATCTGCAATGTCGAATTTTGTTTCTTCTGTTACAAACTTCTTATGTAATATTTTTATACAGCCAATAACGCCCCTAGAACACTGTGAATGGCTGAATAAGCTGTTGATGGAAGTTTGGCCCAACTTTTTGAACCCAAAGTTTTCAATAAGGTTTTCGCACATGGTTGAGGTGAGAATATAGTGGTTCATATTAGTTTGTTTCTCAATTCAGTATTAAATGCATTTTTCCATCCATTTTTTTTTCTTGAGTTGGTATTGTTCACAATCTAAACTACTGAAATTTATTCACTAGCATTTATGGGAACTCTTTAGGATTTTGTGCTTTTTATTAATGTCTTTGGCTTATGGGTAGATAACATCTATTACATAATTAAACAAATTTTAGTTCAATCTTTACATTTGTTTTGGATCTATATATAGATTGTTTCAAGATTTTTTATTTATGCTAGATTAACATAGACTGGGCTTGTGCCCTCTCCTAGTAGAAAGCATGTATATGTATGTAAATATGCATATATATATATATGTTAAATTATGTATCTGAATATCAACTTTTACTGGCTTGTTGGCTAAAATTTACGTATGCTTCCAAGGCACCCAGCGATGTTCTCTTACTTGTTGTGGAGGTTTTGTGATCATAAGAGGTGGATTTAGATTCTGTAATATGATTGATTAATTCTCTGCATTCCTCAGGCCAAAAACACAAAAGGAACTGTCAGAATATGTTTTATTACTTGAAAGAGAAGAGAGAACTTTGTACTCTTTGTTCCTCCATAGGAGTTTTTTTTTTTTCTTCTGGATCGTCATTAACTAAAGCATTCAAGGACAAATGCAGCTGTGTTCATTACATTTTCAACCTTTATTTTTAATGAAACTTTTCTATGTTTTTATGATGAAAGTTTAAAAAATATCAAGAGAAAAAAAAAAATGCTCAACATGATGAACACATTTTGCTTTTTAATCCTTAATCATATTTTATTCATCTAACATAATTTGCTTCGTGCAGAAACGGATGAAGCACCGAAAACCAAAGTTTGTTGTAAGTGATCTCTGTATAACTTTGTTTGACGTTTAATTTGTGTAGAAATGGACTAGTGTGTCTCATTTTTCCTTGTTATTAGTGCTAGTTGCTGCACATGGCAACTCTAATAAATGTAAACGTGTAGATTCGGCTATATCTATGTATGTGTTTTTTATAATATTGAACTGATATTAGTCTATGAATTTGTTTGTTTGCTTGTAGAAAAAGTTTTAGAAATTAAAACCAGTTTTCAGGTTTGCTATTATATGAAAGTTCCATAAAAAAATTGTAAAAAAACCTTGAAATGTTTCTTAGTTATTGAAATTTAGGTAAATTTTCCATAACTGTCTGTAAGCTTGTGGGACATTGGTGGACACGATTGTGATGTCCTTCAGCAGTCAACATGCCAAATTTTCATCATGTGAAGTTTCCTACAATCAAGTAAGAAGAAGACGATCATTGCATGATACATGCTTATCGCGGAAAAATCATTCTTCTTGCAGGAAAAAGTAGAATTGCAAGAGTTTTCATTGGGTTCAACCCCGCCTAGCTTAGGTCTTCATGGAACTCGCTGGTCATCATCAGGTGAACAGGTTTGGTTTCTGGCTTCATTTATAATATTTACAGGATTATGTGAAAATAAGTTGTCTTTCTCTATATACTAGCACATTTTGCTATTGTGGATCTTATTTTATTTATAGTTAGTTTATTTATTTATTTTTTGGCTTGATTTTTTAATTTCTGACTTTCAAGTTGAAAAATTTATCAGAGATATTGAGGCATCACTTGTTCATATTGACAGCGAGTTATGCACTTGGGTTTTGATTGGGATACCAATGAAATAAGCATCTTGTTGCTTGCTAAGTTGGCCAAAATTGGAACAGCCAGGATTGTTATAAACAGCCTCCATATTAAGGGTGATGTATGTCCAGCTAATTTTTCTGCAGTTTAGTTTAGTTTTAGTTTTTATTTATTTATTTATTTTTGTTCTCTTGAAAAGGATTTATTAGATCATAATGAATGAAATTGTTTATTCCAATTTATGATATGGTTTTGTTCATAGGATTAAACATCATGAAATTACTGTTTCCTCCTTTGTATTTTACTTCATTATTGCCACGCTAGAAGTGCTTTTAATTTTTGGCTGTTCTTTTGCCAGATTTCTTTTCTAGATATTATTTTTTAATTTTTTTTTAACATATTTCTTAAGTATATTTAGACATGGTAGAAATGACCGTAGAGTGGACTAAGATTTTGAATTTGTACTCCGTGTGAACTTCTGATTGACTAAAAACATATTTTCTTGCATTTCATTTGGAATGTTGATGGTTCTAATTTACATCAGGGATAACCATTATAAACACTGAATGATCATCACTTTGCTGCATCTTACCATGTTCTCCATCATTCTCTTTGTCATCTTTGGCTTTGTGCGTTCAGAAAATTTCATAAATTGTTTAGTTTTTTTAGATCTGCTGTTTCTGTAGTTTATGCATCTTTTAAAGTTTTAATAATTTGAATGCGTACGAACTAATTCCCTAATTCGCATTTTACAGCTTCTATTCATGCCAATTCTGAAAGGCAGAGCGGTTTTGTACTCATTTGTATCTCTTCCTGAAGTGAGAATAGGAATTGCATTTGGAAGTGGTGGAAGCCAATCTCAACCTGCCACAGAGCTGCCTGGTGTTCCATCTTGGCTGGTGCTTTTCCTAACTGATTTTGTTTTTTCTGCAGAAATATGAAAAATGAGATTGTTTTTACCTTAAATCTTTTGAATTTTGATCTAGCTCACCTCCAAGACTGCCATTTTCGAAAAAGTCATGCAAATTGTAATGCTGTATTATTCTGGAATATTAGCGTCGCTGGGCTGCCTCTTTATACACGGGAAACTAGTTTTAGGATATGTTTCTGGAAAAGCTCCTACTCATGGTGTAAAGTGGCTTTATGAATTCTCATTTTAAAAGAAAGAATTTCATGAAGATAGGCTACTCATGTATTACGTATCTTTCCCATTGCTTCATAGTGTTTTAGATCCCAAACTCGTTAGCGTAATGTTCTCTGCCTTGTTGGAGAATATTTCTGATAGGTTTAATTTCACAAATTTATATTTCACCGGAACTATCAGAACTTCAAAATACAATATTGCAAGTTTAATTGATCATAACGTATCTATGTATTTGTGTTTGGAAGAAAAGAGAGAGAGAGAGAGAGAGAGAGAGAGAGAGAGAGAGAGAGAGAGAGAGAGAGAGCTGTTTGATAAGCATTTCTCTTATACCTTCTCTTCAATTCACTTCACTGAAAGTTATACCAGCAATTCTGCCAATCCAAGTTGTATTGCTTGAATAAATCGATTCCCTGTTCCTTTTTTTTTTAACTCTTAATTTCTATTGGCTCTAGTAATGTAGGTCCTTCTGAGCATACTCCAACTCTTTACTTCCCTACTTGATTAATTGATTAAAGCTATTGATTAAAAAGTTAATTATTAATTTCTCTTTTTGAACTGAAGGAAGAGGGATCATTGTATTAATATATTTATCAACCTGAGCATTAAAATCTTATCTTTGTCCCAGTCTAACCTTATTGTCTTGGGATGAACTAATGGCTTACGTAAGCTAAATGAGGATCATCCCATGCCAAAATCTCATTTGTATGTCTTCAAGAAAGCAATTTTTCCATGAATCCCAAGGCTTATGTGAGCAAGTAGTTTAAATTTTATCTATGATAAAGGCTTTGTCTTCAATATATTGGTGGGTTACTCCTTTGAAATGATTTTTCTCCTTGTTTTGTGCATTTTTAGTGGAATCCAGGCATCACACATGGATTTGCAGTAGCAACATATTAAGCTATAAATTTTATTAAGTGTTAGCTGCAATTCTTTTTCCTCATGCAGGTTAAACTTTTCAATGACACCTTAGTTAAGACCATGGTTGAACCTCGCCGCAATTGTCTAGCTTTGCCTGCAGTGGATTTAAGGAAAAAGGCTGTTGGTGGTATCATTTATGTGAATGTCATTTCTGCAAGTAAACTTTCTAGAAGTTGTTTAAGAGGAAGCCCATCAAGAAGGCAACAAATATATTATGTGGACACTATTTTGGAAGAGAGTGATGACAAAGATTTGCAAACATTTGTGGAGATTGAACTTGAAGAGTTAACAAGGAGAACCGAAGTCAAACGAGGTTCAGATCCTAGATGGGATTCAACATTTAATATGGTTTTACATGAAGAAACAGGCATTATACGATTCCATCTTTATGAGTTCATCCCCTGCAGTGTCAAGTATGATTACCTAGCAAGCTGTGAAATCAAGGTACTGTATTGATGTGTTAAGTTCATCTTAAATTATAGATAAACGTGCCATGGCATTTATATCTCTCAGTTTAGGTGGTTTCTTGGAGTCAATTGAAACTGCACCTAGAATGTTTTACAGATAAGGAAAATTTGGTCGTAAACTTTGTTTGGCATATTATATTTGTGGTAGATGTTTTGCCTGGTGACATTAAATAGTTAGATCTCTTGTAATGGAGAAGAGGTCTTAAGGATCAATCCTCTGCATGTGTCTTGGAGGGGGATCTATTTATTTGTGTTTGTGCATGGGGAAAGGTGGGGTAAGCTGCATGTTAGTATTAAGAGACAATTAAATTTAAAAAAGAATAAATAAATTAGCTAATTAATTAAAAAAATGAAAAAAAAGGTTTACATTTTGCTGAAGTATCAATTTACTTTAAGCTGTAGATTTAATTATGCTTGTTTTGGTTTCTCATTTTCATGCAACCAACTCTAAGAAATATAATACAGTGAAGACTGCCCGTTGCAACGAGACCATGTGATAAGCTAATAATGCACAGAATTTTGTTTATTAATCTTGCTTTCAAAATTTTGTTTACTTGATGATCTCTGTTGGTATCAACTTACTCATTTTTTTTTGGCGCTTCAGTTGAGGTATGTTGCAGATGACTCCACGATCTTTTGGGCAATAGGACCTGATTCTGGCGTAATAGCCAAGCATGCTGACTTTTGTGGAAAAGAAGTTGTAATGACTGTTCCTTTTGAGGAGGTTAATTTGGGAGAGGTGCGATTCTTGTAATTTCATTTCAAGTGTAGTATACACTATAATGATCCCTCCTTTTGCTTTCATCTTGGTGAGAAAGTAGGATTATGCTGTCTTTTGTGGTTGAATCACTACTGAATATATTACTCTCTTGTCAGAGTTAGATTGGAAGCAGGTTAATCAAATTGTTTTTAGTCACTATTTGACTTGTTATTTTGAAGACTGTTATTCAACAAAGACAATGTGAAATACTTCTGTTGCTTCTACAGCATACTATTTTCAGTTGTCCAACTGACTTTTGGGAGTGTTGAATATTGAATTATGTTCAAAGATGCCCTAGTATACTGAAAATTTTCTGGTAAATGTATTTTGCAGTTGACGGTGAGGCTTGTGTTGAAAGAGTGGCAATTTTCTGATGGTTCACATAGCTTGAACAACTCTCACATTAGCCCTCAACAATCTCTTTCTGGGTCATCAAATTTTCTTTCAAGAACCGGAAGGAAAGTTAATGTAACTGTTATGGAGGCAAAGGATCTTATACTAAAAGACAAATCTGGAAAGTGTGATCCGTATGTGAAATTGCAATATGGGAAGGTCGGGTTCTCTTTCCATATATTTTAATGTGATGATAAGACTACGAATATTCTATATGCCTTATTATATTCACTTATGCTTAACTTTCACTAAGGGAGAGCCTTTCTTTCAGACTCTCCAGAGAACAAGGACTGCACATGCTTTAAGTCCAACCTGGAATCAGAAGTTTGAATTTGATGAGATAGGAGGTGGTGAATACTTGAAGATAAAATGCTTCAATGAAGAAATCTTTGGAGATGACAACATTGGTAGTGCACGGGTGAGTTTGGAAGGACTCCTCGAAGGTTCAGTCAGAGATATATGGGTTCCCCTTGAAAAAGTAAATTCTGGAGAATTGAGGCTTCAAATAGAAGCAGTGAGAGTTGATGACCTTGAAGGATCAAGGGTATGCTTTGATTATTTTAAAATGAATACAATTTTTTCCATACTTCAAATATATGTACATACATTTATAGGTCTGAGTTGCCTTATTTATGTGGTCTCGCATGGTTACTTCAGTTTTAGGTAGGCATGCTTGTTTTCAGGCTGACGTTATATAAAAGCATATTTTGAAGCCTAGGTTTAAGAGTTTGTGTGGGTTGCAAACAACTTTTAATTCAAGAATGATGGTCCTAATATGCTTTTTCTTTATTTTCCCTTGAATATTTTCAGGGTTCAAATGCAGGCACAAGCAATGGCTTGATTGTACTTGTTATTCTTGAAGCGAAAGACCTCGTAGCTGCAGATCTCAGGGGGACAAGTGATCCATATGTGAGAGTGCAGTATGGAAACTTGAAGAGGAAGACTAAGGTCTGATACACCTCATTTATGGTTACAAAGATGATGCCCTAGCTAAAAGTTTCAGATCCCTAGAGTTGATTTTTTCAGCAATTACTTCTTAACCATACACTGCTACCACAGTGAAATGAAGATGTGAAAAATTAAGGTCTTTTTTTTTTTGGGTAAATAAAAAAATAAAAATTCCTTGTCTTTTTGGGTTATTAAAATATGCACTCTTATCCTATTTTCCTGTGAGCAACTCGTAACTGGCCTTTTTTCTTCTTACTCTTATTCCTTGTATACGCTAGTCAACTCATGTTACTGGTGTGAGATTGTTACTGCCTTCTGTTGATTATAGGCGAGTGTACTTTGCAATATCTGATTTTACTCATGTTCTGCTAAGGACTTAAATTTTGTGTTATCTTGTTTTCTCTCTTTATTTTTATTTTTATTGTGTTTGTGTGTGGTGGTGTATATTTCATGTTGGTAGTTAGTCACCGATGTGCTCGTATTTTGTAATCCATGCTAATTCAATCTTTAACTGGTAGGATGGTGTGCTTTTCAGGTTATATATAAAACTTTAAATCCTCAATGGAATCAGACCTTAGAGTTCCCTGATGACGGCAGTCCCCTGGTGCTCAATGTAAAAGACCACAATGCTTTACTACCAACATCAAGTATAGGCGATTGTGTTGTAGAATATCAGAGGTTGCCTCCAAATGAGATGTCTGACAAGTGGATACCTCTCCAAGGAGTGAAAAGGGGAGAGATCCACGTCCAAATAACAAGAATAATTCCAGAACTAAATAAGAGATCCAGTTTGGATTCTGAGTCATCTATAGCTAAATCACACCAAATTTCTAGCCAGGTGCTTTGGCTTTTCTTTTCCTTATTTTGTCAGGAAAGTTTTTGTTACTATCACATAGCGTGGCATCACTTTATCTCTTTAATTTTTTTGCTGTTTCTTTCTAGTATGCATTCTGGTGGAGCATCAGATCATATATTTTTTACACATTATTTTTAAGGAAAAAGTTATTAAAGATAAGAAGCAAGAGAGAGCTTCTAGATCAAGAGTACTACATGGTTTACCCTGTTATAATACTTCTCTAAGCTTCTATAACATAGCCTTTATATTAATGTGGTCAAGCACTGCAGACATGAACTCACAACCTCTCTCTCTGTCTCAGCTGTTTTCATATATCTGAAATCTATCTTGAATGTTCTCAAACCATACTCTCTCTTTCTGAACTAACAAGTGACTGAGTCTAACATTAGTTGTTTTGCATGAGTTTTTCTCAGATGAAGCAGATGCTGACCAAGTTTCAGTCACTTATTGATGACGGCAATCTTGAAGGACTTTCAACTGCTTTGAGTGAGCTAGAAACTCTTGAAGATACACAAGAAGGGTACATGGCACAGCTTGAGACTGAACAGATGCTTCTAGTTAACAAGATAAAGGAGCTTGGCCAGGAAATTTTTAACTCTTCACCTTCTATTAGCAGATCTTCCAGAAGTTGAGCCATACCCTTCTTAAGTTTCAACCTTGTTTATCATTTTTATGAAGATACATAGTTTTGCCTACAGGAAAAAGTGATAAAAATATAGTTTTCGTTATAGGAACATTGTGTCGTATAGATGGTATTATTGTATATGGTTACCAGCGAATAATCCTTGCAGTTTAAGTCTGCAGAGTTATGTAATTGTTTGTGGATTCCTGATCGATCTTTTCTTAGCAGTGAATGAAAAATAAAGCCAGTTGATGAATCTTTTTTCTTTTTTTTTTAAAGACTCTAAATTTGCTATTGATGGTGTGCCAATATTCATAATTAATCTCCAGATTGTGGGCGATCGTAAATGTTAGAGGGCTTAATGCTACGGCGTGTACCTTGAGGCTTTAATCAAGATTCAAAGTGTTTACTCGATATGATATGACATCATATCATATGTACTAATGAGCTAGTGACACTGAAGTGTTGTTGTTTCAGGTCTGGGAGGGCCTGTTCCTGTTGGAGATGCTGATTGTGATAGATTGAGAAGTTATAATTCAATCTTTTAGTTTAGGCAGTGACGCTCATCATAAGCAGCAGAATCATTGGTTAGGAATCCTGTTCCTGTGAGATATTAACATTAATAGAGTACTGATGAGACTATATATAAAGATGGAAGAGGAAGATATTAATTAGTTAATTACCAATAAAAGATGAATATTGGAACATGTAGCAGTAGCATGCACATTAAGTTACAAGCAAATTAAGTTGGCAATTGCTATACATGGGTCATCACCGGTACTAATGGAACCTTCATCATCTCAAGCATGCACATGCAAGGATTTTGATTTCTAGTTTGTTTTCCGATTAAGTTATATATATTTGAGAAGGTAAGTGAAGCCCTTATGTCTTCTACTCTAATAACAATTTATCGAAAGCAAAGATGAGGTGACAATGTAATGAGTGTGAAGAATTGGCTCTCAATTTGGGCTAAGGGAATGAATCCCACATTGCCTGTATCAAATTAGGAAGAGAGCTCATTCACCTATATGTACTCCTAACTCCCACATTGCCTAGTTACAACTTTGGGGTTG
>JANLJB010029889.1:3205-18263 GCA_026212285.1 Bursera cuneata
AAAAAAAATAAAAAAGAAAACCTTTTATACAAGAAAATTATTTAGAATAAACAATTTCTTTAGTTTATAATATCGTAATGCCAAAGTCAGTGAGACATTTAGGTGCGTTAGGTGGCTATGTAGCATAAAAATAAAAAACAAAAAATAAATGATTTGGTGATTATTTTCTTCTTAATTGAGTCATGATGTTCTCACATTTCCCTTTGAACATGAAAGAATGACAATATTATCCACACTTTGACTGAATTTATGCACAGCTACAAACAGAGAAGAAGATGATTATGGTAAGTCTAAATCGAGATTTAATCTTCAAAGGGTCAAAAAATCTTAAGCAGGAAACAAAAAGAAAAGACATTCAGAAAGCCAAAAACCACTTCAAAAAAATTGCTTCAATTAACAGCCCGAAAACAGTAGTTTGCTTTAGCTACTACCACAAACCAACCTAACAATAATAATTAATATGGGTAAACACTGGTTGATAGATTATAGAAACAATCGGACTAAGATAAAAAGTCGAACATTTTAGCAAAGTATCGGAAAGCATAGGACCATTTCTAGTAGGATCCCTGCAGATAACAGAGAAAAAAGCCCCATTTCTACAACTAACGTCTTGTAGACATCAAAACTGATATAAATGATGCGCTAGTACAGAGATATCAACACTCATCATCTTCACTTTTAGATTTCTTCTTCTTTTTCTTTTTAACCTCACTGGTGGCTTGCACATCTTCCCCTTCATCCTTAACCTTCTTCTTTTTCTTCTTCTTGGATGCTCCATCTTCATGAGCATCAACCCCGTTAAAAACATTTGAGTTCTCCAATGGCTGTGCCTCCTCGTCCAATTTTCGCTTCTCTTTCTTTTTCTTTTTCTTCTCTGATTTAGGTTCTTCGGAAGCATCGCCATTTGTAACACCAGTGGCTTTATCCTCAGACATAGGTTCACCATCCTCTGCAGCTGCTGCTTTCGATTTCTTTTTCTTGCTTTTCTTTACCGAAGCTTCTTCTGTCTCCATATCTGCATCAGAGAGTAAATTATAACCATGTAGAAGTGCAAAATTGAAAACCATGATAATGTTGATATTGAAGAATGCAAGCAAGCTAAATAGTCAAACACATTGGAACAGGTTGCGTTAGAGATAAATCTATCTAGACAATCACAGCCCTTGAGAAATTTTCACTACAAGCCAAAGGGCCCGTGTGTTGCAATATCATCTTAAGAATAAATGCAAAAGAGGCCAGTATCCAAAATATATACCATCCAAGCATTTTTCAATCACACCACTCAAATATATTAATTCAATTTGCAAAAGAAAATAATCAGTTTATGTCTTTGCACACCATCATTTTGAGTAGTTTCAATAGCAGCTTTCATCACATCAATGTTTTTACGAGGTGCAACTCCCTTGTCATAAAAGTCCAGTCGCTCTTCAACTTGCTCACGAAGTTTCTCCCCAAAAACAGTGGTGTTGCTTTCTGCAACACAAGTAGACGAAGTAAATTTAAAAGACAAACAGCCATGTCCAATAAAAAGATATTAGATCGATAATACTTTATCAGAAGTTCAAATTTACCCGCGAAACAGTCAATGCGAGATGCGATAGAACACTTGTTTGCAAGATAACGAGCCATTCGGCCCTTGTTCTTTGCAGAAGCTCGACCAATGAAAGATGAGTGGAAAATCAGACCATACTTTGGTGTGTTTCCTCGAGTTTTTAATGCCCTGAAGACAACAAGAAATAAGTGAAATGAGAAATCAAAACCAACTTTTGGTAAAAAGTATATCATCTAGTGTTAGAATTATACACTAGACATAATAGCTTACTGAATTTGGAATTAGGCCTTGGAATTGAATCCAGAAGAATGAAATTATATTTCAAGTTTATGATTTTAACTTTTCTATAAGATTTACAAACAAATCAGCTGATGGGTAAAACACCTGAAGAGTGCTTTCTCAGCACCAAGGATCTGAAGGGTAGAAGATGGGCACTTGGCTAGATTTGTGAGACTACCAGCATGAGAAATCAGCCGAGCACCGACAACTTCACCAATCAAGGAGGCCAAATTGGGTGCAATATCATTCATCTTAGCAACCAGATAATCATAAAGCTTCTTCCTGTACTCAGAGAGGTTCATTACCTTCTGAGCAAACATGTGGACATTAATCAAGTCAACTGCAGACAGATCCTGTCCTGCAAGAGGAAAGAAAATAAGTGAATATGGTACATGATAAGTTCAATGATCAATATAAAAACAAGAGTTCTACCCATTGATGCTTTTCCAGCTTCGATAATCTCTTTGGCTTTATCTTCATCTCCAAGTATGTCAGTTAAAGCTGGGATAATATCATCAGACAACTTTGACTTGTCCTCTATAAGTTTAACAACTCTGGCATAGAGATAGTTGTCATTGACAATCTTGACTAGTTCGGGGAAATGCCAAGAGTACCATTCTCTACATCAAGTCAAAATCAGAGAACAAGTTTTCAGCAAAGAATATGAAAAACCAGAATCTATTTTCATAAAATAAATTACCACCAAATTCTTAACACCCAAAGATGTTGATTACATAAATTACAATGAGTTTCTTTCTAACAGCAATGGTAGGTCAACATAGTTTTGAAGACATTTAACTTCAAAAAATTATTTGTTAATGTATGGATGGCAATAACAAACCTGACTCTCATAGAGAAGGAATTGATGTCCTTGTCAAGAGTATCAAGAAGGAAAATTGCCTGAATAACCATATTGTCAACTCGGTTAACATTGAACTTAACCTTTGCCCTGCTGTAACTGTGCCCCAGACCAAGTTGAGCTTTTTCCAAGTCACCAGGCTATGGAGGTGGAGATAGGGAAAGAGAGAGAGAAACTCCCTCTATTAGTAAACCATCTTCATTGCTCCGAAAATTTATTAAAAATAAAAAATAAAAATCTTGAAGAAAAATGCAAACCTTTAGGTCCTTAATGAACCTATCAAAATGCAGACGAACACCACGAAGAAGTTCAAGAACGAACTCATTGCTTTGACAAGGAATCTTAGTCACTTCAGAGATATGCGACCCAATCTTCGGCTCTGATACTCCCAAACTAAACTTCGCCTTCTTTCCTTCCTTAACTTTAGGGAGATTGAGCTCCAAAAAGTTCCTCAGCTCATCAGTCATAAGCCCTACAAACCAAATCCATAAATGCTATATAAGCCTACCTTCAACTTGCAAACTTACTAAAAAATTATAGGAAATCATTAGAACAAACAAGAGAAAAATAAAGCAAAAGAAAATCTTCTAAATTTGTCACCTTTTATCAAGTAAACTCATCATAAAACAATTTGGATCAGTTCCTTCCAGACTTAGCATAACAGTAACAAATAATTCATACATGTACAACGTACACTAAAGAACACCGGAACTACAAACGTAAATCAGTTATCCCTAGAGGAGAAAAAAAATGTCGAAGTACGGTAAAACGTCAGGAAAAAAAAAAAAAAAAGGAAACGTAGAGAGTACCACTCAAATGAGTTGCACAAAATGACAAGTCCACTTACATTAACTTCAAGAATAAAAGTAACGAACTAAAAAGAACCCAAATAAGAAATGCCACTCAACTAATCCAAGAAAAAAAAACGAATTTTCTATCTTTGAAGCTTAAAGGGTTAAGCTTAGTTACCTTCAGAAACAGAGTTGCACTGATTGAGAGCGTCAATAGCAGACTCGAAAGGGTGAAAAGCGGTAAGCTGAACGACCTTCCCGAACCTGTTCATGTCGGAAATCGAGCTACGAACAGCCTCGGTGTTTTGGCCGATTTGGTCGAGTCCATGAGCTAAAAACAGTGAATAACCAGAAGCCGTCTCGTACAACAAATAAAGAGCCATTGAAGCGGCTCAAAGCACGACTACCAAGAATAGATATTGATATATACGACCCTTTTAAGTTAATAGTCTCTCTGTGAAAACCCCTCTTGGAAAAGAGGTAGAGCAGGAGAGCCTCTGGCTGAGAGTTTGACACTCGGAAGAATTAGGGTTTAAGAACTTTATACCTATTTTGCGCTATTTGACGGACCGGATGACACGAAATGAACAGACAAAGCTCAAATTCAAGTGGAGTGGGCCGAAGGGTTTATGACAGGCCTACATACTTAAGAGGTGAGGGTATTTAGTTGATGAAGTGGGGTGCAAGTAGTACCACTCTGGTGGAAATATAAGGTATAACCTGGGATTGGGTTTTTGAAACCCAATAAATCGGCCCATCCTCATCCGCCCAATTTTCGCGTAAGTAACAAAGAGGCAAAGAGAGAAGACGATACGTTGCTTCAAACAAATTCACTATCACAAGAAACCGGTGTAATGTAGAAAGAGTGCTTGAGCCCCACGTGTTAATCATTGGACCGAAGAAGGGCATACCGAGCCTTAGACAATGCTTTCGTAAGAATATCAAAAAATTGATCTCGATTGGAAACATGTGATACTCGAAGAGCACCTTGTGCGACCTTTTCTCAAACGAATGGTAATCAATGGCCACATGGTTTATTCGAGAATGAAAAACAAGCCTCCTATATGCCGAGTAGCATGAGCATGATTGGAAAAGCAACATAATCGTTATCATTATTTTGGATAAATGATTCATGATCAACAAGTTTGTTATGGAGTTCTTCAAAAGAAATGGAACCGTCACGAGTTCGAACAATCGCAACAATTTCTTTGAAATCACTGCCAAGTCCTCTAAGAGAATGAACAACAAAAACTTTTTCATCAATGGGAGAATTAATCAAGGCCAACTTATCTACTATGCATTTTAGATTTTGAAGATAATCAGCAAAATGTTTAGAACCACGTGAAAGGGTTGCCAATTTGTTTTTAAATGTAAAATACGAAAGCTAGAAGCATTCACTGGATGATTTGGCAGCAGCAAGAGGCACAAGTGGTTCAGATAAAGAGGCAAGAATAGTATGAAACAGGAATTTATCTTGCCAACGCCAATAAATGCAAAGCAAGCATGAGTGTCTCTGGCAGGAGGACAAGAAAGGCTAAGGCTACCATCAAGATAACCAAGAAGATCGTAATCAAACAATAGAGAACCGAATTGAGCTCGGCAGGATGAGTAATTATGGGTTGTTAGTTTGATAGGTAATTAAGCTGAAACATTAAGGGAAATACGGTTGTTTTGGGTATTTGACGGAGATAGATACCACAGTAGGAGTTTGACTGGTTGCTGAAGTGGCTGCTGCCATGAAACAAAGACTCAGGTTGGGCTCTAAAGGCTCTATACCGTAAAGAGGTAATGATAAACTGGAATTTTATTATTCGCTGTACACTGAAAGGAGTACAAGAGTACAAATATATAGTATCTCCTCTAATTAATTTACAGAAGATTGAATCAGTTCTTAAAATTAAGAAGAAACTCTGGCAATCAGTTCCTAAGTTAAAAAGGAAAGATTACATAGATCAACATAATAGTACAAGGAGCTTGCAGTTGGTAGGTGCCCGAAGGATTTTATGATCCAATATAAATAACTTCCGAGAAGTCAGAGGCTTTCATGAGTTTTGGTTTGACGAAGGATGACATTCATTCAGCATTTGAATTGCAACCCATTTGTCTGATTGTTTCAAAAGAAGATGATCAAGAAATTGATGGGTTTGTATGTGAACGAATAGAGCATGAAGCTTGTAACTGTTTCAAGATTCCAAATCTGTTAGTGTTCAGCTTGGAGAAAAGGATCTTACCAAGGTGTTCAGTTCTGCGACTTTTGATGTATAAGGAGCTGATAAAGAGAAAATTAAAGTATTATTCACTTGTCAAGAACGACTCAAAAGACATTTGTGGAGAAGTTTGTGGAAAAATATCATCATAAGATTCCGGACGTTGTTGAGGCACGTTAAGGCAAGATAGAGTTCAATTGAAAATGTAATTGGCGATGATACACCGAAATGACCAAAAAGCATTGATTCATTCTGAGTTCAAGTATTGGTCATTGTGTTGGCAAAAGGTTGATGACAATGGAGATGTTATTGCCTTAATTTTTCACGTATACAGTACTGTATTAAGGTAATGATTTTGTGGATTATCATCACTTTCATCTGTATTGTGTATTGTGGCATAACATAAAAGGGATTAGTTTGTTGTGACTAAAAAACTGTTAAATTGTCAATGCTCTGGTGATCAAAATGGCGACCTGGGAAATAGTTCAAAAGCATGCTCTCTTGTAAGACTTGTTTCCAGTGAGCTGTTTCGAGAACTTCCATAATTTTGAGAATCATGAAGTCCTATGCCTACTTCTCTCATTTGTAATTACATTTGAGGAACTTCAGGTAGAGGTAGTGTAAGGTCTTCAGATCAACAGGACTTCCGAACAACACAAGTTCAACATTATTTTGCTATTTCACTATGGTTGTTACTGAAATGTTTTAGTTGTTTTTATTTTTTTATGAATGTAGCTTTTGAACAACACATGTTCCACATTTTTTGTTATTTAATTAAGGTTTTTTTTCATGAATATTTTGATTGTGATCATTTGCTACGAATGTTATCTTCATGAAGAAGACCAGGCGAATATGCAATTACATTTTTTAGTTGTCTTTATTCTGTTAAAGGTATTAGTTTCTTTGCATAGGAGACCGGGCCTACTTTTATATTTATTCACGAAGAAGCTTAAGGTACTCTTTCAGCATTTCACAAATTCAAGTAACATGTGGACGCGAATTATGAAGATGCAGTTTATAGATTGGTGGTATAAAGCCCATCTTGGAAATTTTCATTGATGGGTAAATTTGTTTTGACTGTTTCATCATATTCTCTGAACCCGGTGACTGCTTCTGCTACTTTTGTGAACCTAATCAGCTCTGCCGCCGTCCAAAACTCCGTATTAGAAAGCAACTCATGGTAGGGGAAAATTCAGCTCCAATTTCCTTAAGAGGCTCTCTCCTTTATGGATGTAGATAAATGATCTGCTTTTGTTCCTTGTAATTGAAGTCAAAAATATGTAAATATCATAACCAGTATCAGCATTTGTTTCTACAAAGTTCCATTAATCTAGGGAATAGAATAACATTAACGGACATCATCATTAGCATGAGCGGTGCAATTATGCAAGGTTGAGGGGGCCATGCGTCCAACTGAGAGATCTCTTTTGACGATTGATGGCATTGCTGGATTCGATGTTTTTAATTTCATGATTTAAGTTATAAAAAACCGGAGTAGATAATCATCCTTGAAACATCATATGCTTATGATGTCTTTATTGATTGAATTATTTGATAAAGACTTGCCACGCTAGCAAAGGTAAATCCATGTAATGGTAGGGACCTCTTTGCCCATAAAGAAGGGCATTTCGATGTCAGACCCGTTTTGCAATGACACTTAGCAGCCCCGTATTTTCTTGTTTTAAATGCATCTCATTCCTGCTTCAGTATCTCTTAAATGCTCTTTATTATGAATAACCAAACTCTCGCTCTCGCAAGCTTTCTCATAGATTATATAAATCATTAATATTATTGATAGAATTCAAAATATGATGATATATACTCAAAAACTCTCATATTAGTCTCTAGATCACTCATTGGTGCACTTAACAACACTCATGGCACCTAACAACACTCATGGCTGGCCTACATAATTACTTCCTTTCTTTGTTCACGTGGGGCTTCTTCCCTTTGTTATCACCAGTCTCAATCATCTTTCTTCAAAATATGAAATCATGTACAAGAAACTGATGAATTACAAATTATACTTTTTCTTATGTCAAGTAGAATAGAAAACCCTTATACCACTGTATGCACTATTATAATATTGTTTACTTGCGTATAAAAAACTTTCTTTATTGATCATGTGACCCGAGAGCACTTATTTGGCAAAGGTGGAATATTAGTAACAGTGGATCGAAACAAACAAAGAAACTTCATAGAGTAACTACAATACTTAAAAGAGATTCATTACAAAGCGTTTCATAAATCAGGAAAAAGAGACTTTATAAAACACAAGATAAATAGCTCTGATCCGAGGTAGTACATACATTCAGATAAAATTATAGTTAAAACTGCTTTTTAGTTGAAACCAATTTTTCTATTACCTATGTTGACAAGCTGGTGATAGTGTAATCGTTATCCAACAAAGTCTTATTTGATCTAAGAGTGGGCCTGGATCCTGCTGAGAGGATGATGGAATCTGGATTTTCATAAATATCTGCAATTATCTATACCAGAAAATGTATGGGCAAACCTGCAATTTGCATATTTCACATTGGAGACAGCCTGGCATCTTATTGCAACCACAAGTTCCAAAACATGTACTACTAGCTTACCACTAGCCTTTCAATCATTTTTATAATTACATTCAAGTAGCTCCACGTTTCAGATATCGCAAAACCAAGGTACAAAATATGTAAACAAATATAGGGTAAAAAACCCGGCTTTTATTCCTCTCCTTCTGTCTTCATACTATTTACTTGCACTTTGTGACAGCTGATGGAAATCTCCAGCTTTTAGGGATATAAGGTAGAAAAGACTAACTAAAAGGGAAACAAATAACCAAAAAAAAAAAAAAAAGAGGTAAAACAATATGTGCGGTGTGGTGCTCTAAACTCTGAAGTTGCTTCATATAGTTATTAACTTTCTGCTGAGATATAGTAGCACGAGCAAAATAACAGATTCCTTTACTTATTCAAGTTGAGTCCCTTTTTTTTTCTCTGCTCCCTGTGCTAGTTGCTCAATGCTCAAAGCAAAGATCCACATCATTTATTCTGGAAAGAGTTCACACTGTCTTCAGGCAAAGCACCATGTGGAAGCACTAAATGCATTAACTGCAGTTACCCCACCAAGCAAATCCTAGATTTTCAGTGTCTTTGATTTGTTTAGCTTGCTGTTGTTCCCGGGTTCATTACTTCAGACAAAAGAAAGAAGGAAAAACACTTTCAAAAACCATCCAAAGATCAAACCTTTGTTCAGTACTTTTGTTTCTCCACAATGGTCTCGGCAAATGGTTTTGAATCATTCAACATATATTGTGAAAGATGATCCATGATCGGTTATCTCTCAAGTCTCCTGCTTCCTCTCCGTTTCTACTTAGTATGTTGGGTCCGACTTAAAAAACATAACATTGACAAAACTTCACTTTTGAGCTTCGGTGGTAAAGTTCTTAGTATTAGCATGCAAACCTCAGCATTTCATTCTGAACTTTAAATTTCTTATTCTGTTCTTGTTTCAACTCTATTTGGCTTATAAATATTTGCCTGATTTACAATATATATTGGGTTCTTGCAGTGTGCCGATTGGTTTCACATACATAACTGCTCATAAAGTAACTACAGAAAGTAGTTTTTCCATGGGGTATTGTAACTTGTTACTGCTGTTATGTCTTACATGGAGTTTGTTTATTATGAGTACCCATCAACTGCAATCATCACAGAAACAAGTGCTTCTTCAGCTAAGGAAGCAATTGGAGTACCCTATGCAACTAGAGATATGGAAAGATCATGGCGGAGATTTTTGTTACATATCATCTACACAAGTAAACATCACATGCCAAGACTACTTTATCACTGAGCTCAAAATTGCGGGTAGTAAGTCAGCCAAGGTTAGTGATTTTGATGGGTTTGCAGTTGCAAATCTAACTTTATCAGAAAACTTCTCCATGGATTCTTTTGTTGCTACTCTGGCAAGGCTAACAACCTTGAGAGTTCTTAGGCTGGTGTCTTTGGGTATTTGGGGACCACTCCCTGACAAAATTCATCGATTGTCTTCTCTTGAACACTTAGATTTGAGTTCCAATTTTCTATTTGGTTCAGTTCCTCCTAAGATTTCTACAATGGTGAAGCTTCAAACTCTCTTGTTTGATGACAATTTCTTCAATGATACACTCCCTACTTGGTTTGGTTCTCTCTCTAATCTGACTGTTCTGAGCTTGAGAAACAACAAGTTAAAAGGTCCTGTACCAGATCTTAGCAGCTTAAGTAGCCTAAATGTATTGGATTTGAGTGAAAACAGATTAGGTTCTGATCTGCCTGCATTGCCAAGAGGATTGGTCATGGCTTTTCTCAGTAACAACTCCTTCTCAGGTGGGATTCCACAGCAATATAGCAAGCTAAACAGGCTACAACATCTAGATTTGTCATTCAATACACTAGGAGGAATGCCTCCCGCTGCACTTTTCTCATTGCCAAATATCAGTTACTTGAATTTGGCATCAAATATGTTGAGTGGCTCCCTTCTTAACCATCTAAAATGTGGAGGCAAACTTGGTTTTGTTGATATATCCAACAACCGATTAACAGGAGAAGTACCTTCTTGTTTGAGTAATGGATCAGGTAAAAGAAAAGTTAAACTTGGTGGAAATTGCTTATCCACTGACGTAAATGATCAGCATGAAGAATCATACTGCACTGAGGTCAATATGAAGAGAAAACAATCTGGAGGCAAAAATGTAGGAATATTAGTGGGTATAGTTGTATGCATACTATTTATTATGGTGGTTCTGGTTTCCGCATTTCTTCTTGTGTGTAGAAGATATTGTTCCAGAGGTATATCAGAGCAGCATTTATTGCATAAAGCAGTGCAACATGACGCAGCAGGAGGATTTTCTTCTGAAATCTTGACAAACGCAAGTAGGTCATCCAATAAGAGAAAGATAGCGTAATTTTCCATTTTTATAGGATAAGATTGCAAAATAGTGAATGCTTCACTTGAAAATTTTGTAATTGGTGGCTATACTTTTTCTTCTCTTCTTTGCAGGGTATATTTCTGAAGCTGCAAGGTTGGGTTCACAAGGTCTCCCATTATGCCGATCATTTACAGTGGAGGAGTTAAAAGAAGCAACAAACAACTTTGACAACTCTGCATTTATGGGTGAGGGCTCATATGGGAAGGTACTGTCAACAAAGTGCAATATTTCATAAAGTCCTTCACAGTTTAGGTTGTAATAGACCCTTCTCTTGAACTCACTACCTTTGTCTTTATTTCCCAGCTTTACAAAGGAAGATTAGAGAGTGGAATCCAAGTTGCTATAAGATGTTTGTCCCCATCAAAGAAATATTCCATCCGAAATCTGAAACTCAGGCTGGACTTGCTAACAAAGCTTCGCCATCCTCATTTGGTTTGCCTTCTAGGGCACTGCATTGATGGAGGGAAAGATGATTATAGTGTGAATAAAGTCTTTCTTATTTATGAATACGTGCCCAATGGGAATTATCGTTCCCATCTCTCTGGTGAGTAATGGAACACTCAACAGGCCATCATCAGCCTTTCCACTTAATTGCATTCTAACTACGGCTTCATTTATGTGTAGAGAATGCGCCAGGACAAGTGCTCGACTGGTCAGAGAGATTGGGGGTTCTAATTGGTGTTGCAAAGGCTGTGCACTTCCTGCATACTGGAGTTATTCCTGGTTTCTTCAACAACCGATTGAAGACAAACAATATCTTGCTTAATGATCACCGCATTGCAAAGTTGAGTGACTATGGGCTTTCCATTATCTCGGAAGAAATTAGCAATGTTGGGGTAAGGCTAGGCTGCTTATGTTAATAGTTAATTTTCTGTCATTGCATAACTTCGTGGTCCCAAGTGGTCATGACTTGTGTTCTCCATTTGTAGGAAAAGCAAGAAGACTTTAAATCAAGGTAAGGATTTCAAATTATCAAAAGTAAACTGCACGACTTCCGTCTGTTGAAACAAATTGCCATTGAAAGTTTAGTCCTTAATCAAATGAATGTTTCAGGCAAATGGCAAAATTAGAGGACGATGTTTTTAGCTTTGGGTTCGTGATACTGGAGTCACTTGTTGGACCTTCAGTGGGTGCTACGAAGGGAGCATTTCTACGAGATGAGTTGGTATATATCAAATTTCTGCTAAAGGATATTTCATATCCCAACATTACTATTGAAGCCTGTTATTTATCCTTTTTCTCTATTGCTTTAACATAATAGAGTTATTGAAACTAGATACTGCATTTTTCAGGCATCTCTAAATAGCCAAGATGGGCGAGGAAGGACGGTGAACCCAGTGGTGCTGGCAACTTGTTCACAGGAATCTCTCTCAATTGTGATCTCCATTACAAACAAATGCATTTGCTCTGAATCATGGAGCCGTCCGTCTTTTGAGGACATTCTTTGGAACCTACAGTATGCAGCTCAGGTCCAGGCAACAGCCAATAATGAACAGAGGACTTGACACTCTTATCACATAGTTTCTCTTGGTCTAAGTTGCTTTTTTGCTTATTTGGCACAAGTTGTAGAATAATTCAAACAAGTAAATATGCTTTAACATAAGATCTATTATCTTTTCTTTTTCATACTTATGTATTTCTTTGTAAAATAATATTACTTTTTCAATTCTATGCCAAGAAAATGTGATATTTGATATGACACTATTATGTTGTTATCTTAGTCATATCATCTCATTTAATTTATAACAGATTTTTCATGAAATAGATATGAAGATAAATCGAGTAATTTTGGAGTATTATTTGAGAAGAGTTCGAGAGTGGCAAGTATAACTATTTGGGCAGTGTGCAGCAGGTCTAGTTTCAAGTTTCACAAACAATCTCAGTAGATTCCGATGTTCTAATTTTGTAGTGACATCAATTATTGGGAAGCGTCTAAACATTAGGTAAGAAAATAGGTCTTTCAGTCTTGCCTGAGCTGCCAAAGATAGATTTACATAATTGCAGTGCCAAAATTGCTTTACACTCGGAACCGAGAAGTAGGAAAATTCACGTCTCTAATATGTATTTATCCCAGCTCTTGCACCTTACTGTAACATTTGAATTTGAATTTCTTGCATCTATAGTAAGTCAATACCTAACAAAAATTTGGTAATGCAAAGTTTAGTCTAAACTAAATTGGATACCGTCATCACTTTTTGTGAAGAAATGGGCAGCATTGATATGTTGTAGATTTAATGCAGTTAGAAGTCCTTGCCAAGTCTCTAGAGGGGCTCTGCCAACTTGAAACTCAAGAAGTTTTTTCTGTTCCCTGTAGTAATCTTCCAGTGGCTTGCTCTGAGGAAAGGTAAAAATAAAAAATGTATACTTCCACAACAATATATTTCCAAATAACAGAAATATTAAATAAAAACAAACTGATTGTGTAATTTCATATAAGGGCATGCCAGAATGAATCTTCGTGAAACAGATAGTCTACAAACTGTTTCGGCAAAGAAAGATAAAGAATAAAGCTGCATGTCCACAAACCAGAGAGATGGTCTCGCTCAGAAATGTGAACCTTTTGTAAGCCAACAACAAGGCCAGGATTTAATTATGGGTTTTAGACTGAGAGGTGCACATCTGCTAGATCCCAAATACAAGGAGTGTGAATTTGAACAGAAAGACAAAATCAACGACTTTTCATTACCTTAAGGCTATTTATCATTTCACTAATATATGTTTTTTTTCTCTCTTTTTAAGCACTTCTTGGTGTTGCCTTACAACTTAACAACCTATGGTACATTTGAATACATAGAAAATCTCACAAACAGGGTGGAGGGAAGCATGAACAATTTCAACAAGTTGTGCTGGATATCTACGATGGAGTTCATACAAGGAAGAAATTGAAAGAAGAGCAAAACTATAAAACTGAGAAAATATGTGGATTGATGATTACCTGTTCAGCAAAAGCTTGGAGTTTTTCCTTCCAGGAACCTTCTGCAGAGCAACAAGAAAAACAAAACATGTAACAAGATAGTTGCACATCGCATAACATAAGAGAAGATTCAAGAAAACAGGAAGAACAACTCCTTACCTCCTTGGTTCTTCACCATGAAATCCTTACATTTGAAGTTGACAACCAAATCAATCTCAGCAAGTTGGTCAAGAATTTCCTGTAGTAGAGAGAGATAAGAGACAAGAAATGAAGAGAAAGAAGATGCATAAACATCTAGCTAAAGAAGGCCAAGTTTCAGAATGAAACTTTACAGCTTGGAGGCGTGTACGTGGTATACCGTCCAGAATGAAACCAATCTCGCCTCTGTAAAACCCATCTTCCAACCTCTTTGACAAGAGCCCAAAAATTATATCTTCTGTAACCATTTCCCCTCGATTCACTGCATTTGCAATCTAAATTGCAAATATGGGAATTTACCTTCATTAAAAGAATAATCTAAAAGGATCTAGGGAAAAATTAAGTAAAAATACCATAAAATAATCAAGTTAAGAGGTTCTAATGAGAAGTAACAAAATCTGGATTAATTGCAAACTTTTTATTTTTTTGTCATTAGCCTCTTAAAACTTTGACAGTTCTTTCGTGAGATTTCAGATGTCAAGCTCAACAGACAGATAAAAAAAAATTATAAAGCTATCAAATTATGATCATAACATCTTAAACTTTTTTCCTCCGCGATTATCTTTCCCATCACCCCTTAAATTTGGCCTTTTTTCAGAATTCCTTCAAATCTTATTCTGTCTACTCAAGTTGAACATAAAGTATCAAATATATGAACTGTCTTGCTAAAGTTCAGGCTTGTGTAGCATCTTTAAACGACTATCAAAAACTGTTAGCTATCTAACGAACAAACCAACTCGTAGATCGACATTGGCAAACCAATTTAAAAAAAAAAAAGATTTAAACCACCTGAGATTTAGTGAGTAACATTAAAACCCCTTAATTTTACTATTTTAGCAATTATTCCAAAATTAATCTATCATAAAACTCCAGGTAATCAGTACCTTTTTGTAGAGAGACGAGCGAGGGCTGAGGTCTTGGCGGACAAGACTGGCCATGGAAATGTGGGGTACTTGTAGAATCCTCGAAAGCATCTCGGCGTAGACGTGCTTCTTAGCGCGTGGATTTCCGATGAACGCCCACTGCACTCCTCTTCTAGTTTCCAAGCCTTCAGTGTCAGCCACTGGAACCGCGCGGAGACGTTTGTCGCTCTGCTTCATTTCGGCTTGGTCAGAATTGTAATCGTAGTAATAATCAGGATTGAGTTGCGGCTGAGCTGTGCGAGGGACAGAGCTGTGGACTCTGCCCAGAGCGAGCTTGAAAAGGCGACTCAGTGGAGGCGCAGCAGTTCCTGCGGTGGTGCCCAAGTGGCTGAGTGCGACCATGGCAAATTGTTGGCAGGGGCTACGCCTACTTGCCAAATGTTC
>JANLJB010029890.1:0-18274 GCA_026212285.1 Bursera cuneata
AGAATTCCCAGTATAAGTGACATGATACCCTATTAGCATGGTGATATAATCCCACATGATATACAAAATTATTTATTAATCAAGATGTCCATCATATGAAAGAATATTACATTTCAATATTGTTGCTTCATTATATAGTTGTTGAAGATAGCTTGTTATCAATTTAATAATGTCGGTTTGTCAAGCAATATGTTCAAGACCAAAATATGGATCCATCGAGGTTGAAGCAGCTACAACTTTATATTAATATGCTTTAAGTTAATAATGTGTTATAGATTATTGTACTTAAATTTGGCTTTGAGATAGAGAATATTGTATTATATAACCTTTGTTGTTTTATGAAAGTAAAAGATTTTACTAYGCAATAAATGGAATTATTGAATAAAATTTTCTGTAGTATTAGATGGAATGAATGAAATTACTGAATGCAATTACAGGTAGATATCAAAAAAATGTTGTATGTAAATAGGTGAAAATTTTTAAAATAAAAAATTAACTTTTTACGGCAGGCAGGAGACTGCCGCAAAAGGTTTCTCGATATTTCAATTTAATTTGTATAATGGGAATTTTGTAACTTTTTGCGGTAGTCATTTGTCTGCCGTATATAATCTTTTTGCGGCGATCATTTGTCTGCCGTATATAATCTTTTTGTGGCAGTCATTTGTCTGTTGTATATAATCTTTTTGCAATAGTCATTTGTCTACCGTATATAATCTTTTTACAGCGGACAAAAAACTGTTCGTATATAACATTTTGCGACGATTAATGTCCACCGTAAACTTTTTGTGGCAAACGTTTTTACGTCGCTTTAAAACCGTCGTTAGTCTGCCATAAATTTTTTTTACGGCGGTTGTGACCCGCCGTAAAAAACCCTTTTTCTTGTAGTGTTATTACATATTGCGGTACCAATGGGTGAAATTAGCTCAATTGATGGTGGTAGTTGAGGAAAAAGCTAAGAAGAGTGGTCCATCAGTCATATCATGGGATAAAAGGGTTACGTGGGAGAAAAATGTGTCAAACCTAATACTTCGTTCAACAAGTGAAAGTAATCAAATAAGTCATTCGATGCCTGCAACATCTTCATTTCCTTCCAACTATAAAGATGATGGTACATCCCCCATTTGCATTCTAGATGATGAAGTTAACTCATCATTGGAAATTATGCTTGAGCGATCATAGCGGGTCTTGAACAAATAAAAGAGACTAGATCACTTGAGAATACTGAGGATATTCACTTATAGGACGACCCTGTTCATGATAATTATCATGTTCATAATGATAGTGATGATAATATTGGTGCAGACAATAACCCAGCTATTAATGACTTACCCACTATGAATGATATTGAATCCCCAGTTTTTGTTAATGATTTGCCCCTATGAATGATATTCAATCCTAGTTTTTGTCAACAACATTCATCTAACCATGAGTACACATAATCATCATTTTGATGATGTGTTGCAATGGTTACCTCTATTGTCAATCATAACCTACCGAGTGAAGAAGATGTTTCTTTTTTTGTTAAAGATAGATTAAACATAGAAGTTTGAGAAGTGTATCGCAACAAATTGGAGCTTTGTTCAAAGTCGGCTTCAATAGCAACGATTAAGATCTTTGAGTTTATTGTTTCTAGATCGTCGAAGGACCGTTTTAAGGCTATGTGTCGAGGAAAAGATTATAAGTGAAGGCTATAATAGTTACCCAAGATGAACCATTCTTTCAGTTTAGAAGATATGACCAATGACAAATGTGTGAGAAGACAAAATTAGTTTTGGATGACCAGTAAGCAGTCACACATTTTCATTAAGATCATTGTCAAACATAATTTTCAAGATTATTCGAAATTTTACCGACCTAGAGACATCATGTATGAGTTAAGGGATAGAATTAGGATTGATATATCTTACAACAAGGCATAAAGGGCGAGGGAGTTAGTCTTTAAGCAACTATAAGGAGATTTGGTAGAGTCAATGTATTGTTGTCTAGATATTATCATGTGTTGGAGACTATAAACCTTGGAACCGTTACAAGAATTTCAACTGATTCTGAGAATCATTTCTAGTACTATTTTATGATGTTGGGTCCATGAAAGATCAATTTTTTTATTTTCCATCAGACTAGTAGTTGCCATGAACAAAAGTTTCTTAAAGGAAAAATATCAAGATACATTTTTTCTCATCTCTTGTTTGGATTCTAATGGTCAAATTTTCCTTTCGGATTGGGTGACCCAAAGAATGATGACTCTTAGGAATAGTTCTTACGTAAACTTCACGACCAAGTTGGTCATATAGAAGATCTGGTTTTTGCTGGATTCCATCCTAGGATCATGCAATTAAGGTAAAATTGAATCTAATCATAGTTGAAATACTTACAAAACTCAAGCAATGTAAGCCTTCCTTTTGGCCAAAACTCCACCACTTTTTCCTTAGCTTTTGGCCAACACCATCACGAATCTTTGCAACCCTTGGCTAAGTACAACTATGTCCCTTAGAATGAATGATTTCTTGCTAGAGAAAAGCTTGAAATTGAAAAAAAATAAAGCTAAGGAGAGGGAGAAAGAATTTGGCCAACCTTGGAGAGATAAGAGAGAAGCAATTATTTTAATGTTTCTAAAACATATCTAATGCATACACATGGACTTGGTATAAGTATCTAATACTTTCTCAATTCCGATTTTAATTGAATTAATGTAAGCCAAGTAAAATGAATTAATTCCAATTAATCTCATCCATGTAAAATTAGCCAATCAAATGCAAGCTTGGCAACTAAGTAAGGCATATTCCAAGAATATTTCATTTCGCTAATATCAACTAAATCCAATTAAGTTGATTCTTCTCTCTTTAGTCATCGAGCCTAATGGGCTTGACTTAATTTGTAAAGTTTCCAAACTTTGTCAAATGGATCAAATCCAATTTAAAAGTCAAAGCCCAATTCTATTTAGTAATCCAATTATCTAAATTGGTTCATTAAGACTTTAAGCCCATTTAATTTTAGGCCAATGAAAAAGTACATATAAATAGTAAAAATACTATTCATAAAATCACTATTTATTCCAAATTAAAAAGTGTGCTCTCGCAACTCCTGTATCCATTCTTCAATGGAACGTCGTCAGTGTACGACCTAATAGGCTTTCGAATATGTTGGCCGTTAATCATGTTTCTCGAACTATCCGGATGTCCGAAACTTAGTTCCAGATCCTTATGATTTACTAGGTATGGTTAGCTTCTACTAAAGCACTGTACCCCCCAATTCTCTGAAAGGATTTGTAAACCCATTAACCTATTTCAGGTTTAGTTCTATGTAATTAAATCCCATATCGAATGTCACATACAAGGTCTAGGGTTGGAATGTATCTCCCCTAACAACGACGTACAGTTCAGATCCTTGTTATGATCGATTCTCTTTACCGAGACGTGATTGAGAATAATTCTCATCACTCTCGCAATTGCTGATCAGTCTTTGAGTAATTATCACCGAATCTAGTGTGACATCATCTCTTTTTACCTGGAGTGATATGTCTTAAGTTACGTTACACACACTCCTAAATAGTTCATGGTGCACCCAACAATAAGCATTTCTATAATCCGGAAAGAGTTATTCATGCAAGTATCAAAGCTCACCAATCCTTATATGAGATGGTCGTGTAAGCCTCAGGTCTAAGGATTACTTACACCTATCTTGAACGGACCTCCCATAGACACTTAGGCAAAATACCAATAGGATTCTGTAGCGGGCCAAGTTCAATGAATCTATTCACATATCTAAACGGCTAACAGTGTTCCTTTATATACTTGTATAAGTATCCAATACTTAGATATATTAGAATTATATTGTTATACTTTTATAACCAGTACAAGTGTAATACTAGTCTATCCATACTGCGGATGTCCTATCTCGGCAGTACTTCGACCAAGGACATTTTAATGATGTTATATTGTGTGAAATAATTTTTGTCTCACAATTAAATCATTCATATTCATATCATAAGGACTTTTATCATAATATAATCCAATTACAAATAACGATAAAAAACATACAATTTTCTTTATTACATAAATTCGAATATATCGAGTATATTCACAATGTGATGCTCTGGGCACAAATCGTCTAATAATTCTCACTTGACCTAGAGCCATTACTTTGGTATTTAATATCCAATTTATGTATATGTCATTCATGCTTTAGCTCAGATAGCATCTGAGTCAGTTGATCAGAAACACTATCATCCAATGACACTTTTTTGATTCTGACATCACCTTGATATATGATGAAGTGATATCATCTCAAGACGTATTTGGATCTTTAATGAGACCTTGGATCATTGCTATCACTATACAAATCAATGGGCTCTACTTCAGAAGGAACTATGCCTAGTCCTCTAAGGATCTTACGTATCTAAACAACCTCTTTCACTGCTACAGCGACTGTTATATACTCAGCTTCTGTTGTATAGTCAACTACAGTGTTTTACTTAGAGTTTGTCCAGCTTACTATACCACTGTTTAAACAGTACACATATTCTGATTGAGACTGATGATCGTCTCTGTCAGTTTGAAAATTTACGTTCTTGAAACCGTTCATAACTAGTTTCCTATCTCTATATATTAAGAACACATCCTTAGTTCTTCTAAAGTACTTAAGGATGTTCTTTACAATAATTTAGTGTTGCACACCTAGATCAGCTTGACATCTGCTAAATATGCTCAAAGCATAAATAATATTAGGCTGCACACGTGTCATGGCATACATGATTGAATCGATAGCGGAAGCGTAAAGAATCCGGTTCATCATTTCTCTCTCTTCTTTCGTTTTAGGAGACAATTCCTTAGAAAGAGAGATGCCACATGACATTGGAACGAGTCCCCTCTAAAACTCTTCCATATTGTATCTAATCAACACTCTATCAATGTATGTGCTTTAGGAAAGCTTTAATGGCCTTTTAGATCTATCTTAGTAGATCTTTATTCCTAAAATAAAGGAAGCTTCTTCCAAATCATTTATGAAGAATTTCACTTAGAGCTTGTCTTAACAGATTGCAATGTAGGAATATAATTGCCTATTAACAATATGTCGTCAAATTATAGGACTATAAAAGTCAGTGCACTCTCACTAACCTTTTATACACACAAGAATCATCCTCGTTTTGAATGAAGTCAAACCCGTTATAATCAAAACATTGATTCCATGACCTAGAAACTTACTTTAATCCATAAATGGATCCTTGTAGATTGCAAACCTTGTTCGCATGTTACAGAACAATAAAACCATCAGGTTTTGTCTTTTAGACATTCTCCACCAGGTTTCTATTAAGGAAGACGATTTTAACATCCATTTAATATATCTCATAATTGTGATATACAGCAATAGCAAGTATTATCTGAATGGATTTTGAAATAGCAACTGGTGAAAATGTTTCATTAAAGTCAATATATTGTCTTTGACGATACCATTTTTACCATAAGCCTAACTTTGTACATCTGTATGTTGCCATCTATGTCCGTCTTCTTCTATGAAGACACATATACACCTATTAGGCTTTATGCCTTCTGGTGCTTCAACCAGTGTCCAAACTTGATTGGTGTACATGGAATCCATTTCATATTTCATGGCGTTGAGCCATTTTCTAAAATCGATATCCAATATCGCTTCTTCATACGTAGTAGTTTCGTCATCCTCGATTAGATTTACATCTATATCAGGAGACACGAGATAACCATATCTCTCAGGTTCTCAAAGAATCCTGCCTGAACTACACAATCTTTGTGTTATAGGTTGTGGGATAGTCACATCATCATGTGATTCCACGGGTCCTGAGAGGGAAATATCTTCGTTGGTCTTGCTCCGATTTTCATCGAGCTCAAATTTTCTTCCACTAGTCATCGCAGTTGTTAATACCTTCTCTAAGAAGACTACATGAAGAGTAATAAATACTTTGTTCTCTTGTAGATGATAAAAATAATACCCTTTAGTTTCCTTCGGATATCCCACGAATAAACAATTTACAGATTTGGTTGGAGCTTTCAGCTATCTAATGGCTTTACATAAGCCTCACAACCCTAATTTAGGAATGAGAAACCAAGTTTTTTTCTTGTCCATATTTCATATGCTGTCTGTCCAACAGACTTTAACGAAACTCTGTCTAAAATAAATTGCATTTTTTTATGACATATTCTCAAAGGAATATCTGGAGCTTGGTACTACTCATTATGGATCGAACATATCTAATAATGTCTGATTTTTCGTTCGGACACACCGTTCAACAAAGATATTCTAGGAGGAGTCTATCATAAAAGTATATCACTGTCTTTCAAGTAGTTTAGAACCTCATTGATTAAGTAGTCACCTCTATGGTTCAATCGGAGTGTTTTAATACTTTTATCGGTTTGTTTTTCTACTTCATGTCTAAACTCTTTGACCTTGTAAAAAGTTTCAAACTTGTTTCTCATGAGAAACATGTAACCATTACGGGATTTACCATCCATAAAAGTTATGAAGTATTCATATTCACCATTTGGGTTTGTGGACATGGGCCTACAGACGTCGATGTGCACTCTACCTAAAAAATTGATGGCACGTTCCCTTTTTTTTGTAAATGGTAATTTGGGTATCTTGCCAAGTAAACACGACTCACAGACGTCATATGAATTTAAATCAAATCCGTCCATGTACCTATTCTCCAAAAGAATAGATGTGTGAGTCTTTGTTACTATGGCCAAGACGACAATGCCATAAATAAGTTTCATTCATTTCACTTTTTTTAAATCATTTGTTTGTTATTTTGTAAATAGGAGATTCAGTATTTAGAACATATAAACCATTATTTATTTCTACTGTATAATATAATATATCACTTTTATATACATAACACCAAATATTCATAAATACGAAAGTAAAACCACATCTTGCCAAACAAGAAACAGAAATAACATTTCTAATCAAACTAGTTACAGGGTATTATTACGTTAGTTCTAATACAAACCCAATGGACAGAGGTAATACAAAATACCTATAGCTAAAATGGCTACCCGGGGACCTGTTTTTACTCGTAGGTCGATCTATCTCGAGGTAATCCTTCTATGTATCCGGAGGCCCTACACATCAATACAAATGTTAGTACCATATCTAGTATCAAATATCTAATATAAATTAGTAGAAGATGTCAGGTTGTTATCTATAACTAACATACCTGAAGCCGGTGCCCTGCGCCACTTCTTATTCTTCAAATCTGCCTTGTACCTTTTGCAATCACGTATCCAACGTCTAATCTTGCCATAGTACAAGTAGACATCCTGAGAATGATTAACCACTCTAGGTGTAGCTATAGCTCCTTGAGCTTTCTGAATACCTTCAGAAGGGCAAACAAGGAATTTGTTCTTATCTTTTCCTTTCTAAGAGGATTTTCTCAAATGCTTCTTACGCTTCCTCCTTTTATTAATCTTTGGTTCAGTCTCTTTCAATATTTCAATTAACCCTTCAAGAGTTCTTTCTTCGTTTGACATGTTGTATTTCAGTATGAAACTATCCCAGCTATCAGGAAGTGATTGTAGAGCCAGATTAATATCTAGTTCAGCATCTTAAGATATGTTCAGAGCATATAGTCTATCTATATCACTCATCATGTCTGACACATGTTTTTCAACGGATGTACCTTCTTGCATTCGGCTTTGGAAAAGCCTTTTTGAGATTTCATATAGCTCAGCTCGATTACTAGACAAATGCAAATCCCTAAACCTTGTCATTATCTCATAAGCCGAATAGCCTATATTTTCTCGGCGAAAGGTAGGATTCATGCTTGCCAGTATGATAGATTGAGCCTGTATACTATCATCATGGTATATCCTCCAAGATTTTCATGCATCGATATCATCCCAGGAAAGTTCTGGTGGGACAGGATTATCTAGCACATATATTTGCTTTTTCTGACCTAGGACAATACTCAGGTTCATGTCCTAATTTGAAAAGTTCATGCCATTAAAGATGTTTTTACCCTCAATGAATGAAGGAATAGATATGTTTCCAGCCATATCTAACCAGTCCAACTGGGTTTTACCATAAAATCATAAAATCTATCAGTAAAGTAAATACGCATATAGAACGCTAAATAATACCAAAACAAAATTGTAAATTTCAATGTTATAACGTACTATTTTTCTCAGGTATTCAACCCTCTATAGAGTACTCCTAAAACCTAGTTTCCTAGTGAGTTAAGACCCCATTAAACAAAATACAATATTAGCTTTGGTATAACAAATTATAGAAGGTTTAATTAGGTAGGCCTCCCAGACCAATTGCATCTAATGTAACTCCTAACACTATTGGCGACTCCCAGGCCGTGACATCCAATGTTATTCCTAATATTTTCTCTAAATCCATCTAGGCCCTGGCTTTGGCACAACAAGCCTAATGATTTAGTCAAGTAAAACTATCAACTAGGGTAAGCTCTATGGTCCACGTCATAAAATTGAAGTGATCTTGACTTTGGGCAACAAACCACAATAGTCCCAGACATGCAACGTGTAATAAAACTTCTATGATTTATCCTGCCCGTGAACAACTGTGACCTTGACTTTAGCTAACAAATCACAATCGATCTTGGACTCGGTATAGATCACTCAATGGAAGGAAATCGCGCTTGATATTAAACGAGGGATTTTGATAAGTAATTAGATTACTATATCCAATTAATTATCTTTGTTAATGTCTCATCACATACACCCTTAAACATGCATACTACCATAACATGTATTCTAAGGCGTAAAAGTAAAGCAGTTCGATAACGGTAAACAAATACTTACAAATTGCTCCTAGATTATTCTATCCTAGTTTATATAACACTTTTCAAGAAACCTCGTTTTACATACGAGGGGAGTAAGGTGAGAAAAGAATTACATTAAGATAGAGATAAGGCAGGACGCGCAGGTCCTATTATCAAATGTAAATAAAACGTAAACTAGTATCCGTTTTCAAACTATCATACATTTGAATCAATTGAAACATAATGAGCATATGTTCATACAAGCATGTTATCAATCAAAATCCAATTTGATTAATCCTTTTAATGACCATCCAAGGTTCAAACAAATCACTTATAGAAGTGATATAAAACTTTTAGACATAGTTAATGTAATTAACCATTCTAACGTACACTTTATGTTGTCAAATTACATAATTCTAATCCAATTGAATTTTGAACTCAACACACATGTACTAAGCCTACATCCACCACTTGTTTAGACAAATATAGACAAATATCAAATGAAATCAAATTCCCTTTTGATTTATTAAAATCGTTTAAGGCCCATAATGGCCAAAATTTATTTCAAAATTTTGATTTAGCAAATTATTTAGCTTTGGGCCTATTTTTTACTATAAATGGTAAAGCCCATTAAACTTTTCAATCTTAGATAAATAGTACTTGAAAATGAAACTATTTGGGCTTTATTACTATACAAGCCAACTAATGGATTTTAAAACTATTTAAGCCCATTTATTAGATTTGAAACTTTTTGGGCTTTTATTAGTCTTTAAAATAGTATTGGGCTTTAGTAATACATTAGGCCCATAAACAATTCCAAACTTTCAAAACCAGTCCAATTAAAAGCTTTTGGGCTTAGATTTTAATATAAGGCCCATTTTGTATTTTAAATCAAAACTAAGTTCATTAACAAACTTGGTGGGCTATTCAATTCTAAATTGGTCCATTAGCGTTCCTAACAGCCAAATATGTCATAAAGCTTATTACACACCGAATGTACAATGGCTAAGGCCCAATAAGCTCACATTACATATAATTGATCCATAAGCTTGCCTAAGCCCAATTAGATCCAACCCAATTGGCTTTGCGCCAAGCTTATTCAATTAGTGTTAATTAAGTCCATTAGTTTTAATTAATTGTAATTAGCAACTAATTACACCTTAATTAAATTACTTAGGTTAATTAGAATAATAATTTAACAATTAGGTTTAGTTTAGTGTACTTTATATATGCTAATTATTTTAAAAATTCTAAATTTTATAATTAACATATTAAACATGTAATTAAGCATAATTAACCAAATTACACATACATACATGCTTGCATATTCGGTCATGGCATGCCATCATACATGCATGCATTTTTCTTTCAATTCAACATGCACATCATGTTCTCATATCATCCATGAACCCAATTCACCATTACACATGCATGCATATACATGCACATACATGTAAAAATATGGCATGTTATGCATCAAAATCATGTTTTTCAATCCAATTGAACATACATAACACATCAACATGCCATCAATTTCACATATTTAGCATTAGAACATAGAAGCCCTAATCTATATCATGTGAAACCCTTACATTTTGCTCACTTTTTACCCTAATTCAAGCGTACTCTGATACCAATGTTGGATTCCATCCTAGGATCATGCAATTAAGGTGAAATTAAATCTAATTCATAGTTGAAATACTTACTAAACTCCAAGCAACTTAAGCCTTCCTTTTAGCCAAAATTCCACCAGTTTTTCCTTAGCTTTTGGCCACCACCATCATGAATCTTTGCAACCCTTGGCTAAGTACACCTATGTCCCTTAGAATGAATGATTTCTTGCCACATAAAAGCTTGAAATTGAAAAAAAATCAAAGCTTCGGAGAGGGAGAGCGAATTCGGCCAACATTGGAGAGATAAGAGAGAAGCAATTATTTTAAGGTTTCTAAAACATATCTAATGCATATACACATGGACTTGGTATAAGTGTCTAACACTTTATTAATTCCAATTTTAAACGAATTAATGTAAGCCAAGTAAAGTGAATTAATTCCAATTAATCTCATCCATGTAAAATTAGCCAATCAAATGCAAGCTAAGCAAGTAAGGCATATTCCAAGAATATTTAATTTAGCTAATACCAACTAAATCCAATTAAGTTGATTCTTCTCTCTTTAGTCATCGGGCCTAATGGGCTTGGGTTAATTTGTAAAGTTTCCAAACTTTATCAAATGGATCAAATCCAATTTAAAAGTCAAAACTCAATTCTATTTAATAATCCAATTATCTAAATTGACCCATTTAGACTTTAAACCCATTTAATTTTAGGCCCATGAAGCCTATATGAATAGTAAAAATACTATTCATAAAATCATTATTTATCCTGGATGAAAAAGTGTGCTCTCGTAACTCTCGTATCTATTTTTCATCGGAATATCATCGGTGTACGACCTAATAGGCTTCTAGATATGTTGGCTGTAAATCATGTTTTTTGAACTATCTGAATGTCCGAAACCTAGTTTTGGATTCTTATGATTTACTAGACATGGTTGGCTTCGATCAAAGCACCGTATCCTCCAATTCTCTGAAAGGATTCGTAAACCTATTAACCTATTTCAAGCGTAGTTCTATGTAATTAAATCCTATATCGGATATTACATACGAGGTCTAGGGTTGGAATGTATCTCCCCTAATAACGATGTACAATTCGGATCCTTGTTACGATCGATTCTCTTTACCGAAATTTGACTGAGAACAATCCTCATCACTCTCGCAATTGCTGATCAGCCTTTAAGTAATTGTCATCGAATTCAGTGTGACATCATCTCCTTTTACCCGGAGTGATATGTCCAATCTTGACGTTACACCCACTCCTAAATAGTTCACGGTGCGCCCAACAATAAGCATTTCTATAACCCAAAAAAAGCTATTCACGTAAGTATCAAAGCTCGTCGATCCCTATATGAGATGACTATGTAAGTCTCAGGTCTAAGGATTACTTACACCTACCCTGAAAGGACTTCTCATAAACACTTAGGCAAAATACCAATGGGATTCCGTAGTGGGCCGAGTCCAATGAATGTTTCCGTATCTAAACGGTAACATGTTCCCCTACACACTTGCATAAGTATCCAATACTTAGATGTGTGAGAATCATATTGTTATACCTCTATAACTAGTACAAGTGTAATACTAGTCTATCCGTACTGTGGATGTCCTGTCTCGGCAGTACTTCAACCAAGGATGTTTTAATGATGTTATATTGTGTGAAGTGATTTCTATCTCACAATCAAATCATTCATATTCACATCATAAAGACTTTTATCATAATGTAATCTAATTACAAATAATGATAAAAAACATATAATTTCCTTTATTACATAAATCTGAATATACTAAGTATATTCATAATGTGATGCTCTAGGGCACAAGTCGTCTAACAGTTTTTGTATCAGATCATCATAACAATATTCAAAAAGATGTTATGACTGTTTTCCTAATGTAGATCATAGTTGTTGCATTCAGCATATAAAACAAAATCTGAAGGCGGCATATAAGTGTTAAGACAAACTCATTACAATGTACTTAGTTGCTTCGAAAGAATATCATCCATCTGAATTTTACAACCAATTTTTGATGATTCAATCATTGTCCTTATCCGATGCTGAAGATCTTCAACAGACTATTGGTTTTGATAAGTGGACATCAAGTCACTTCAATTTTAGATGTTACTATATAATAACTACAAATATAGTAGAGTCTATGAATAATGTACTTAAAGATGCACGGGGCTTGCCAATCACACTACTACTTGAATTCTTCCATAAAACCCTCTAGAGATGGTTTTCCAAACAATGTGAGCTAGCCGATCAAAATCCACATGTGTTGACACCATAGGCAAAGAAAATCATGGACTGGAGTATTAAATTGTCTAGAACAATACGAGTGTCCATTATAAATATGAACTGCTACAAAGTCTACGATGGATATAAAAATATTATAGTTGATAAGAGCGAAAGAATATGCACTTGCAGGACATTTGATCTCGACCAAATTCCATGTCCACATGCAAGCATAGTGTATAGTTATCGCCATTTTGAGAGTATCCACGTGTATTGTAGTGAAATATACACGACTGACCGATGTCTCTTTGTTTTCATATTGTCTGTAGTGCCATTTGGTCATGCTTTAGAGTGGGTCATTTCTGATGATGTTAAAACACGCATTATCCTTCCTTCATTACAACAAGCATGTAATGGTCAATGTCAAATGCAACAAATCTCATCCAACAAGTGAGACCCTGGATGATCACCATAAGAAGTGCTTACAATGTCACAGAGAAGGTTATAATGTTAGACATGCTGATACCCAATTCTCTTAGACACTTTAAGTATGTTTGCACTATAATTGTAGAAGGTATTGAAAATGTGATCTCACGTTGTTCGTACTTTTCTTTGCCAATATCTAAACAGTTTACCAATTGTTGCTTGTGTCAAAATATTATGGATGTAACTTTTGTACAGTTGAATCACAATATGTTGTGGATGCATTTTTTTTTAATTATTTATAATTTATGGTATATGTTATTTTTATTATAGTTCATTAACATAAAATTGAGTAATTGGAAAAACGATGCAAATTTGGTAACAACATAGTCCATACAATATATACAGGACATGACATAATCAACGTAACTGCTCTCTCTAATATATTAACAATGGATACATATAGAACATGACAAAACCTCATCGGTCGATATGTAGCTTCCAATATAACCACATCATCTGGTTGACTCTAGGTAGTAGCACTCATTCCCTTCTCTTTTAGAATTTCACTGCTTCAAAGCTTTACTCTCATGCTTCTTCTTAAATCCTTGATGTTCATAGCCGCCAAGGATTCAAGGGGAATGTCGTGGGAGACGTACTCAACAAACTTAACAGAGTTTACACCATATGCGTGAGATCTAATGTGCTGCTATAGAACCCGTACAACATATGTGAGACTACGAACAAAGTCAATTCCGTGCATCGTTCAGGTTGCTCACCTAGAACACTATACACTGCAATAGTTACAGTAAGGTCTCTACAATGGAGCACATCCGAAGGACAATGGAGTATGTAGGCTCATTTGAAACCAACGAGTCATAAATGGTGATCTTTTGGTCGATGAGATACGCACATGCAATGACCTAGTAACTCAATGTCTGGACCAAGGTAAATATTTACAATTACAAAAATCTGTTATTAGCTTTACTAACTTAATTTTATGGGCTTTTGAATTAAGTAAACGTATATAGGTACGACATTCTTATTTCATCCACATCATGTTGGGCCTTTGCTTCTTTAGGGGAATTACCCTTAACGTAGGTAACAATCTCTCTTTGGATTGATGTTGTATCTAATATGTGCTTAGATTGGTTCCATAAACCATCCAACCATGCTTGTAAACCAATGAAATATTTTATCTTATTGTAATGCGTCATCTTGGTAAAAAAGTAATCATTTAAAAAGATATCATGTTGGAATATATACATAGAAATAGCAGTCCACCGATGTTTTCCTCAACTGCCACGCCATAGGATTCTCATGTTTCTTGATGCGAACCAAGTATAGCCAAACATTGATGTGCTGCAAAGGAGAGAAATGAATAAGATAATGTGTTTGGTATAATACTTCACTAACTGAATGTAAAAGAAAGCAAATAAAACACTGCCAACTATTCCTTTTATATTTCTAATGCATAAAACCAGGATTTCGATGTCTTACAAGTAACTAGATCTAGGTACTTATTGTCATCTACTTTTCGTTTATTGTATTCCATTGATGGGTCTTCATAAACCTTTGGATTTTTCTATGGTCGTATATGGAAACATTAGTTACTTACCCTTTTTCAAAACTCTCCAAGCCCTGCTTTGTTTCAAAGGAGCTGTAACATGAAAGGACAGTTCAACGTCATGCACATATGATTTGCCTAGCCTTATGTCTTCCAATAAAGTATGACCATAAGATAATTATTCTACTATTTAAATAATAACACTTTAGAACAAATACTTGATTCCTTGTCGTTGCAATGTCAAGCTCCATATAATAGATTGTGTCGTCATCGTCGATTGGATCCTTAATGCCTGTGAAATGAGAAATGTTCATCGATTCCTTAAGCATTTTGATCTCGATCCTTATCTTCGCCTATATCTCTGTGCTCACCACATCAATCCTCAAGAGGTTGAGAGAGTGAGATTACCGAAGGAGTCAAGAGAGTGAGTTGGTGGAGAAGTCAAGAGGTCGAGAAAGTTATGTGTGTTTGAATTTTGAAAATTATGCAAGTGAAGAGTAAGATTAAAAAAGGGGAAAATATAAGGGAATTTTCGTATGATTATCCTTTTTTGGATAGGTAAATTATTAAAAAGGCCTGTGGTATATTTTTCCAAAGCCCCTATAAATAAGGCTATTTGCTATATTTTCCCGAAGCATTTTGAATGTTCCAGAGACACCATGAGGTTAGTTGGTATCGTGCGTGTGTATCTTTCATGAAGTTTACAAGGGTAAAAGTTTTGGCTTGTTGTGGGGATGGCAGTGTTAAAGATTATGACCATTCAGATGCAAAGGAAGAAGGCAACCATTTAGGTGGTGATGTTAGTTTTGAGGTGGATTATATTCCAGGTGATGAAGAGGTTTTTTCTAACTACTAATCAGAAGATGATGACTATGTAGTAAGTGACTCCAATGAGGATGAAGGGTCAATGGCCACATTGGTAAAGAAGATAAGGAGTAAAACAATTTAAGAAGAAAACAGAAGGTAAGTTTGATTTTGAATGTTGGAGATGTCTTCAATGATGTTAACCATTTCAAGGGGGGTATTTCAGGATTATACTGTTAGGAAAGGTTTCAAAGACAAAAAGATTAAAACTGTTTCTTATAGAATTATTTCTAAGTGTAGCGCTAAAGATTGCACATGGAGAATCCATGCCTTGAAGGTGGGTGGATATATGACATTTCAAGTGAAGACATATAGTTAGGAACACACTTGTCAAAGGATTTGCTCCAAACTGATTCGACAATCCCATGGTTTGCCAAAAAAATTAAGCATATGGTGAAAGCTAACCTAAATATTAATTGGCATCAAAGAAATCAAGGCCCATGCAGTTACAACCTAGTCTATCCATCCACAGAAGTATCTACTTTATAGAGCTAAAAAAATTGCACTAGAGAATCTTGGTGAGAATCATGAAGAATCCTACAACCATTTGTAACAACATTCCTCAATTTTAAAGGAGAAAAATCTTAGATCCATGGTTATTATAAAGACTGTTAGGCTTTTAGATGATAAACCAAAGAGGTTTCAGAGGTATTTCCTCAGTTTTTCAGCACAAAGAGATGGGTTTCTTAAAAGCTGTAGACCCTTTATAGGTTTTGATGGATGCCATTTGAAAGGCCTTTATAGGGGTGTACATACTTAGTGCAATTGCATAAGATGCCAATAGTAGCCTATTCCCACTTGTAGTTTGTGTATGTGAGAGAGAAAGAACTGACTCTTGGCTATGGTTCTTAGGTAAACTCAAAGAATTTCTTAGAGGCTGTGGATTGTATTTTGGGTAACATGGGAAAAAGACCAAAGTGCCCACCGAGGAACTATCAAACAATTCTATAGAGGATTGTGAATCGTCCAAGTCCATGGCCAAAGAAACCATGTGGGTCAAACCAAGTATCGAGTTGACATACAAAATCGACTAAAACTACTCCTTCGGAATACTTGCTACGAATAAAGCCCAACAATAGCCCAAAGACTCATCTACCAAGTTAGGAAATCCAGATGTAAGACGGACAAAGTAACCCAATAGGAAGTAGTGTTTGAATAGGACATAAATCCTTGCATTAATTTTCCCTTTTAAGAATCATCAGGAAATAATGCCGAAATAGGAGATAATCTTTGGTATTTCTCCTTGCCCAAGAATTAGGCTGCAAATCCATAAGGATTATTACCATAATAGAATGGTTTTTGTAAATTATTATCATACTAAGTTGGCTCTTATGATCATGACACATCACGTCAGGTAAATTGGATGGTTAGGATGAAGGAACAACCACAAACCTTCACTATAAAAGCATATAGAAATCCTAAGGTATGGTAGACAAGTTTCTCACGATAAAATTACTATTTTTTTAAAGGAGATGTATTCAATTAAGACTTTTAAAGATTTTTTATAAGTAAATAACTTTTATAGACTTTTAGATTTCTAATGACTTTTATAGACTTTTCATAATTATGAAAGACTTTCAAAAACTTTCATAGAGATTGATAAATATTTATAGATTTTTATAAACATTGATAGACTTTTTTAATAAGAAAGTAATAATTTTTCATGGACTTCAAACAATATAATATACATTTCATAAATAAATACATAAATCTATAAATCATTTCAATTAGATAAATAGATAACTGAAATACCAATTTTTTAAAAATATTTCAATATCATTAATGTCTTTAGTAAGAACAAATCTCTATTATTTATTATTATTAATATATCCAACATCATTCCACGATCAAAAGTTTGAGTTGATAGAATCCATTACTCATCATGATATATGTAACTTGATGGGGTTTTCTCACTGCTTCCTGTTGTCTCCCTTGTTTGTTTTCTGGCAACAGCTGCATGACGAAGCTTTTTAATATTCGGTTCAGTGGATTTCTTTGTAGTATGGGTCAGATTTTGGTAACTTTCTGATGAGGCCGCTTATGCATTCGATGATTGCCAATACAACCAATTTGATATTGATCTGATTGCTTGAATTGCTGACATTCTTGCTTGCCAACTAATATCTTCCTCCTGAAATGAAGTTTTAGCTTCTTACTCTTGATTTCTACTAATGTGCACAATTAGTTATGTTTTGGTAACCCAAAAACTTGGACAATTATTAAAGCACATACTTTCGTAGCAGCTTTGCTCGTGGCGGCAACAAATTTTGTTCAAAATTTCTTCACATCGATGTATATGTTTAAGACACGGGTTCTGACTGAATTGCCTGCTCCCACTCTTACGTTGCCACATGGCTGTTTGGACATTAGGTATTCTAGTGCTGCTAAGTTTGACCTTTCCACGATCATGGGTTCAAAAGGAACAAAAATTGGCAAGGAATTGAGATGTTTTAAACTTGTAATAGAGAATAGAGGAGAAGAAAGTTTAGGGTGATCTTATCATTAAGTTGATGTAATAATTCTAGTTGTCTATTTGTAACAGTCAGAATGGCTATTTTTTTTTTTTAAATTTACACTTACGAGATGCAATCTACTAGGTACGCGTATATGGCCTCCTGGATTTTGTGTTCAGGATTAGGCCACTGCCCAACAACTCTGGCTCTTCCATACACTGATTATATAGCAAATGTATTCTCGGCAAATAGGGCACATTTCAAACAACCATGTCAGAGAGAACAAAATAAGCTTCACTGAGTATGATAGCCAAGTCATGGCCTGCAGGCTCTGCAATATCAAGATGGCATCTCTTCTACAGCATACGAT
>JANLJB010029891.1:0-18277 GCA_026212285.1 Bursera cuneata
ATATATATATATATATATATATATATATATATATATATATATATATATATTGACGTACTCGGCAAATCCAAAAGAAAACTGTGAGACCCGATTTACGTGCAAGAATACGTACGCACGATCCTTGTACTGAGGGGTGTAAATTTTTGGGAAAATCACAAACTTAACACTGAGAGTGAGAGGAGGTGCGACTGGAGAGGGAGGACACTTGCGATGCTGTTGACCTTTGCTTGGGGAGGGTGGAGGAAGTGACAGTGAGAGGAGGCGCGACTGGAGAGGGAGGAGGCTTACGGTGCCGCTGGCCGCCAGAAAAGAAATTGTTGCAGTTCTCAGTGTATTAGCATATAAAGTTACCAATTTACCCCTTAAATATCCAATTTTAATAATGTTAATGATATTATGATAGGGTCTTTTGAGGTTACTTTGAAAAATTAGACGGAATTGTAATAAATAACTAAAGTTAAGGGTACAAGTTAAAAAATAAATAACTTTCAAATTTATGTGATGTATCTATCAATTTATACTTATAACGACTAAAATATTTTTATAGTATAAATCAAACTTCTTTTTTTCTAATATTTTCAACAGGTAGACAACCATTGAACTCATCGGACAATTATTAGAAAATCTTTAAATTTATTAAATTTATTAAATAGTTGTCAGACAATAATCAATTAATCGTCAAAATGTTATCAGACTTACTAGATAATCACGATTAGATTAAAAATTATTTTTATCATAATAATTTAAAATAGTTAGATAAATTATATAAATTAATTATTTTTTAATTTACACTTTTAATTTTGATTATTTCGTATAATTTTCAAAAAAATTAGTGAAGATTTGTGTTTAGGTCAAACTTAGTCACCCAAAAAAATTATCCGTTCTAACATTTAACACCCACTTTCAAGCAGGGTGGCTAAATTGACATTATGGTAAAACATAAGGGTTAATAATGGTTCCATAGTTTTGGCCCGATTACACTATTAAGCCCATACTGAGTGAGCCTCACCGTCAAAGCGTGGAAGACTTTCTTTTCTAGTTTCAAGTCCAGGTTGTGCTTTGGTGGACTGATCCATCTTGTTTGTGATCTCTGGCGTTTCAAAAGGGCTTCTGGCAAATTTGTAATATTAAGAGAAAGATTTTTTTTTAATAAAATAAAAGAAAAACCTTAAAATTAAACGCGGAGCTCAAAAATGCGTTCGTTTCTTCTGGTTGAGCTCTCCCGCTCTCGCTAAGACATTAAATCGTGCAAGTTCGGAACAGCACTGTGACTGGGAAACCTAAAACCAGAACCAGAAAGTAAACATCAGGAAAAAAAAATTTGAAAAAATGAGGTACAATTTCGACATCTCTGAACGGAACACGGACTCGCGCCGCTCGCTCACGCCGAAAGAAGAAGTCGAGTGGGTACCGCTTCAGAACCACCCCGTCTTCTCCTCCACTGCCGTAGAGGCGAAAGGAGAAGAATCAGCTGGAACTACGAGAAATCTGATGGCCTGGGACGGAGCGTCTCGGTTATATTACTGGAACTCGAACAACCTTTGCCTACATCGGATCTCTATACGCTTGGGCGAACCCGACCCAAATAATATCCTCGCAGCTACTCCCTCTAAGGTCCGTTCACTCTGAACTAAATGTTCAAGCTTGCTCTCTATTTTGCACGTGCTGAATTTTTTCACTTATTTATTTTTAGGTGTTGCAAGCTGATGTGAAGCTGAATTTCGAAGTGAACAGAATTTCAATTAATAGAAATGGCTCGGCTTTACTTCTTGCTGGTTCAGATGGTCTATGTGTTATGTATTTGTATGGACGTACTTGTACAACGGATAACAACACTATCGTTTGCAGGTACTGCGTTCAGCTCACTAGCCAATTGTTATGATATTTTGGTTTCTTATTTATACATAATGTGTCGGGTAATTTGTTTACAGGACTGTTTCAGTTGGTTCTCAAATCTATTTTAGTAGCAGCAGCAATGTCCTACGCATGTTACAAGTTTCTTGGCATCCTTACAGTGAAACCCATCTGGGAATTCTTTCTTCGGACTCGGTTTTCAGGTATCATAATTTCTTGATTGCACTATGCCGGAAATTGCTAGAAATGTGCTCGTTTTCATCCTTAAGTGGAACATTGTAGAGATGGATGAGAAATGCTCTTTTTTCAAAGCTTGTTAACCTTGCTAGTTACTTTCAATTGGTGCACTTCACTTTAAGGAGAGCAGATAATCATATGGAATTCACATCTGAGTTTTTGTCAGCAGTAATATTTAGGAAATACTGTTTTTTCATAATCTTAATTTCCGAATAGTCCTGTATTACCTTAATATGATTATAAGATGAATTGTGATAATTGTGATTTTGACCTTGTATTGAGTCTTAACTTTTCTCTCCTTTTGGTAGACTTTTTAATTTGTCTTCAGATCTCATGCAACCAGAGCAAGAGTACTATCTACAACCTGTTGAACCAGGTCGGTCAAGGAATGCTGCATCAATTTGCCCCGTTGACTTTTCTTTTGGGGGAGACCATTTGTGGGATAGGTTTACAGTAAGTTCAGCTGATACATATGATTTTTTTGTACAAAAAATGAGATACTGATAATTGGTTTCATTGTCCCTTCTTCATGATTTGTGTCTCACGTATGTGCTCATTGTATTTATTAATGTCGTCATGGTTCTGTTTTCTGTAAAGTTTCTCTATGACCATTTGATATCTGCTACAGATTTGCTCTTCTAAGAAAAGGTGAAAAAGCAAATTTTAATTAGCGCTGACGATGCTTTTCGAGATATAGCAATCTCATCCAAGTCTCAATGCTATTTTCTTTTGCTTACAAGTTAATGTGTTTTTGCTTCCTAGTTAAGAAATTTAATTCTCTTCAATGCAAGTTGATATCATTCATTTTTTTGCCTTATTTATTAGTAAGTAATCATTATTTCTAGTAATGTTTATACCCTTCTTGTTCTTGTTTTATTCATGGTTGTTATGTGTAGTAAATTTTTGTTTTCAATCTTGTAGCAGTTTTATCCTCAATTTAGCTGTGAGTTTTAAACTGCTTGTGCAGGTTTTCATACTATTCAGTGATGGTTCAATTTTCGTCCTCTGTCCAATAGTTCCATTTGGAAGGTATTTCAGATATTAATTATTTAGCTATTTTTCATTTCTCTTATTTATTTATTTATAAACTTATAACTTTGTCTAGAGGGGGTGATAGATATACTCTATAGTGTTTTATACTTGTAAGACAATCAAGATGCATTAAGAAAGCAACCTTGAAGTAGAGGAACGTATTTACCTTTTGACATGTTAGGCACATGCATGGATCATGGACATGGAACTCTATTGTAAAGTTACAGTCCACAGAAGACTTTCGTGATGCTGATATGGTGTACTAAGGACCCGTCTTTATACACATGCCATGCTAACCTGAAAATATTTGACAGATTGTACCATTTACATTCTCACCCACTTTGCCTATGATAGATTACTGAAGAGGATAATTTAATTTGTTTACTTGCTTGCTGGCTGATTATTTGTGTTAATGTTAATTGATATTGAATTTGCATCAGTGTCTACAAATGGGAGTCGATATTGGAGATATATAGTGATGCTCATACATTTGGTTTAAAATCAATTAACCCATCAGCTGTCAGTAATTCTAGTCTGGCAATCTCTTGGTTAGAAGCAACATTTCCAGAGGTGGTTCAAGATACCGTGGATGAGATAAATCGGCCTACACTAAAAGCTTATCCTCATGCTTTATTTGATTCATCACTGTCGTTGCAGGTAAATGCCTATGTTTCTGATTATGTATCTTGTTCAGTAGCCTATGCTGCGGGTATGCTTTAAAATATATGTAAGCATAATATAAACTCTGCAGAACATAGTATGGCAGAAGTAATGAGTGAGACGTGCTTATTTTTGTGAATGGACTATTCAGCAAAATGAAGGATGAAATTTTTGTTTGATTGCTAAATGCATACTAGAATTTCTTTAAATCTATCTTTGTAATTCATGTAAATATTAGAATAAGCAAACTTACTTACTTTATTTTAATCATGATTTTCCTAGGGACCTCTGAGGAAAGTATATCATGGTGGTGAAGATGAAGTGCTAGCAGTTAGAGCTGCAGCATGTGAAGGCCGTGCAGTCAGTTTTCTCTATAATTTAGTCAGCAAAGACTCGATTCTTGTGACTGCCTGGAGCGGTGGGCAGTTGCAAATAGATGCCCTAGCTGATGAAATCCAGCCAGTCTGGACTGTTGGTAACCCACCTCGTGTTCGTGTTGGTTCTCGTGACCATATCCTTGGTCTTGCCATGATTTGTGAACCAATCTCAGGTCAGCTTCAAGCTGTGAAGCTTGACCAACCACCTGATCATACTGTTTGGTTAGGGCATCCACCTCCCTTATTGAGATTGGCTACTGTGGATTTGGCCTTGCCTAGAAAAACAGAAAGTGGTTCTCTTATTACTATGTTTGTTGATCCCCTTATGCAAGAAAGAATATATGCACTTCATGATGGGGGAATAGATTCAATAGTATTGCATTATCTCCCATTTACAAGTCAAAACCGTGGAAAGGATGAGACTGTCAGAACTCCCTCTGTGCATCCTGTCCTGAGTACATGCCAGGGAGAAACCTGTTCATCATCTCCTCTTTGTGGTTTTGCGTCATTGTCAGATTCATTTGGATACTCTTGGATTGTGGGAGTTACCTCCACTCAAGAATGTGTTGTGATAGAGATGAAAAGTTGGAATCTATTGCTTCCCATTCAAATTGATGCAGAGAAGAAACTTATTGACATGGGAGAAAGGAAAGAGATAGAGACTCCAGATATCATAAGTAAAGAACTCTTAAGTGGTCCTAAGGTGGTTCTTTTTCCTCAGGCCTCACCACATCTACGTTCTGTCGCTGCTGATTCTATTGAAGGTCGATCAACTCTCCATCAGTACTTCAAGCTTTTCCATGAAAATTATGTTGAATATGCTCATAAGGTAAGAATTTACAATCTAATTCATATACAGTCACTGCATCATCACTTAAACTAGAAGTTGTTTCCTCTAATTTAATCATCTTTATCATTTTGGTTGGAAAAAGGGGATGTTTTATTTTTTGATATAGGCAAAAAAAACTTCAATAAGTAATGATTTTTCTATGTAAAAAATGTTTGAAAATTCTTTGGACACATCTTCCATTCAAAAATATGGAAAATTTTCTACGCTCTTAACATTATGATAAAATAATTTTATTCTAATATAAAAAAAATTAACATGAATGAACAGTCAAGTCAAATAAATTGGAAGATGCCGTCATTAATAGCTGGCAATGGTTCTATAGCGTTCTGAATAGCATCTATGAGATTGCAAAAGTAAGATGGATCAGCATAAAGGGTGGCCATCTGTACTTTGCTACAGATTTTGCATTCTACTGCTATATTCTTTAGGTTTATGTGTTTGAAAATTTATTGCATTGTGACATCTGTGTTTTGGTAATCAGTCCAGATGTTTTTGTTCACTCTATAAGATGTTGATTGTATGTGTAGAATACTGGTATGGCATAGAGCTGAAGGCAGCAGTATTCATACGCTGTTCTGAGACTGATGTTAGTTGTATGATTTTTTGCTGCTACATTTTTTAGGTGTACTTTGAGCTAAAGCATCATGCACCTCAGCTGATGCGAATCGTCGATGATCAGCATGCTCGTTTACATGAGGCACAAGAGAAGATTTTGAAGGTTGAGGAGAAACAATCAAGATTGGAGGAGAGGATTGATCATGCAATTGAGCTACATAATGGTTTGGAACAGCGATTGCAACGCTTGAGGAATTTGCCTGGGGCTCACAAGAAACCATTGTCCAGAGCCGAGCGAGAATTTAAGTCTGAGCTTGGTAATCAACTTCTTTTCACACTATGATATTGTGATTAAAATTCTTGGTTGATTTATTTTTTACTGCATATAGATGACTTCTGGTCAATTTTTAAATATGCTTTTTAGCTATCAATGAAATTGATATTGCTTTGTATTGGTTCCTTAGAACTTCACTTTATAATTTCAGTTAGCTTAACCCCAAAATGGAATGTCAAATTCTTATCTCACTGGAATGATGGCATTCATGTCCAGTTTGCTTGGGACCACCTTCTCATGTGATTCAATATTTTATTTGGGTTTTGCAGACCAATTTACAGGAGTAGAGTTGGATGCTTTGCATTCTTCCATTGAAGCTTTAAGAGCGAGGCTGAGAAGGTACACACAATCTTCAAAAGACAATATACAGAACCAAGCAAGGCAAAAATTAGGGAAGAATTATATCCAAGATACCCAAATGTCCCAGCTAAGATCAGCAATTGAAAAACTCTCACTTGTTAATAGTGAGAATTCAAAAAAGGTTAAGCTTGTTGAATCTGCATTAAAAAGGCAAGAAAGCAGCAGACCTTGAAACTTTGCCTTTCTTGGTTCACCAGTTGAAATATTGGAGGCACCTATCGATCTTAAAAGCTGTGAAGTAGTTTGTGACTGATTGAATTATTGAAGCTTCGAGTCCGTAAAATTGTATAGAATATATTGAAAACTTTTAGAGTTTTTGTTACGCGGCATGCGGTAGGATAAACAAGTGGCACTGTATAATTTTCTCTTAATCCTGTGTTTGGGCCCTTGTAGGCCGGACTGGACTGTGTAATATCAGGGGATCACATCACGCTCCATGAAGCATTATTTGAAGCAATTTAATCACCCGGTTCCTCATGGAAAATAAATTTAATCAAATTAAAAAATTGTTCCACTCTCTCTGAATAAATAAAACAATCCTATTTTAAATAGTTAATTGAATAGTAAATTAATAATTAAATTACATATTAATAAATAATTTTAAATCAAAATTTATGGTATATTTATTACTATTTATATTGATTTAAAATCTAAATCATTTGGATAAATTTTAAACTTATCATATTTTATTCAATATTATGTTAAATGAGTATAGTACTATACATTATTCAATCTTAATATAGTCGTATATGGCGTATCATCCGTATCCCGCATTAAATGTGTATTTTGAGTCTGTTTAGATACGAACCCGGATCAAACGTATCTTTGAGTGTGTGGAAGTGAATAGAAATCAGTATCCTTGAAGTATTTAGTGTGGGAGACATTAGTACTGTATTCAGAGGCATTTTAATTTGCATCTATCAATTTAAGATATCTTCCGTATTATTAATATTTTTTTCTAGAAGATCAAAATGGAGAGATGTCAAATAGGTTTAATGTTTCGTATTTATCGTACTAATATAATAATTGTTTCGTATTATACTTATGGGATACGATTTTATTTTAATTTTATGTTTAATTTATTAAAATTCACACTATTTTTATTATTCTAAACTTGTTGGGATCATATGGTTTTCAATTATTTTCTCATTCAGATTAGGAGCATGGGCAATTCCTTTCTGGAAATTTAGGTTTGTTTCATAGAAAAGAACGTTTCATTTCAATTCCTAATTCATTGCATCATAAAAAGAAATGATTGTTGTAGCAGTACAAGCTCTCATGATGCGCACTACTATCTCTATTAATCATTAGCAAATAAGCTTAATTAACACATTTAAGTAAATATTAATTTACATATAATTAATACTATTGTACTAATAAGATTTTATTAATTAAAAACGACACCAAAAGTTGATTACATTACACCTCTTCTTCTACTTCCATATTCGCTCTCCTTTTTAGCTTTCGGCTTTACTCTTTACATGGGCTTAAGACAAGTCCCGGGGTTCCACAAGGATGGGATACCTCTTCTGTGTTCTGGTGGTTGGAAAGAATACCAACTTGTCTTCCTCAGCAGGAACCCAACTGTTCAAGTCGTCAAAACATTCTCACGAAATGTTATTGATTATCTTGTATTCGTTAAGATAAATTGATACGTTATATAATAATACCTGAAACGAGTAACTAAGTGGTGAAGAAACACAGAGAGCTCAACCCTGGCTAGCTCATATCCCGGGCACAGCCGTGGCCCTCCACCAAATGGAGTGAAAACATTCACTGGACTTGTTGCTCCGGAATTACTCTGTTAATTTTGTTAGTTAGAAAAATAACTAGTAAAAGATAAAAGATGAGGCCACTATGTGTTTGTTACAGAAGGAAAAATGTACCTGCCATCGCCATGGATTAAATGAGCGAGCATCTTTGAAGTGTTCATGGTCTAAATGTACAGCCCTAAACGACGCAAAAACCTTCCATCCCTTTGGAATCGTGTAACCTGATTCGATCACGATTAATTTTATGTAAGATCAAAATATCGAACTGCAGCATTGTATTATCCATGTTAGAAAATGTTCTCACCTTTTATATCAATGTCTGTCATTGCTCTTCTAAATACTCCACTGATTATGTTCGCCAGTCTTAAAGTCTCATTAACGACCTGAAAAGTTAATATCACATATGAAGAAGAAGACAAAGCAGAGCGGCATTGATTAAAGCTACTGTAACTAATGGTGTCTACTTACACACTGAGTAAATGGCATTGATTTGTAATCACTCCAAGCAAGAGCCTCTTGCTTGCTCTTTCTTGCCCTAATCTCATCATGCTCCTCCTACAAAAGTTTTGTAAGTATAGCATTAATTGATTGTCTACATATTTATACAGTAAAAAGGTAAAAATATAATACCAAATGTTGATCAATTGGATCTACTATTTACCTCTAAGTTCCCAACAGACTAATGGTACGATTAAAAGAGGTTTAGTAAATAGCAGCAAAATAAGTGCAGTCAGGTGGGTGAATCGAGTAATGGCATAATTAAGAAGTTAAAAGTTTTTAATACAAGCTTAGACCATGGGCCCATCTGGCCCACAACCTGTGATCTTCCTCCGCAAAGTTGACTAACATTTATATGAGCGTTAAATCCCAGAAGGAATTATTTATAAGTTTCATTTAAAATTTTAATTAAATAAAACAAAAGCAGCACCAATACAATTAACTTGGTCCACCTGAAAAGATAATCCAACGGTGAGGCTTTAAACCATCACGTGGCTTCACAAAGATCAAAACAAATCCTAGGAATCAAACCAAGAGGATTACACTAGGGTGGTGACTAGGTGACATCAAACCTACTTTCTCTACAGTTTACACCGTTTGATGCCTTGTTGGATGGTCGCCTCCTAGAAATCAGCACCACACGTTTTTCAATGTCCCACCTATGGACCATGGGCCCAATCTTGGACCCTTTCGTACGGTAGCACGATAATTACAAAAACATCCCCGAACTAGATGCTCCTCGAGTAAAAATTAAAATAAAAAAGCATATCTTCCACTAAAAGAGTGAAGAAGTTTGACAATAACAAAAAAAAAGAGAAAGGAAGAGGAGGGGGTGTTGCGGTAATTTTAGAATAGACAAATTGGTCAAAGAGAAAACGTGATCAGATTCTGACACGTTGGCAGGTGGCTTTTGCATTTACAGCGCATATTGAAGCGTGCAGTTTTGGAAGGCATCATGTTGTCCGGTTAGATAAATGTTTGTTTGTACTTTGACTTTTACGATCGAAACTTTTTGCGTCTACTTTTTACTAACATTATAAATACTTCTCCAGACCCTTCCTCCTCAATATTTATTCAATAAAATGTAAATAAATTACTTTTTACTTCTTTTTTTTTTTTTTTACCATCATTTACTGAGTGGCTCGTGTGGCATGGCCTCAAAAATATTAAAAAAAGAAAAGAAAAGCTTTTTGTGTAAAATATTGAATAATAAATACGTAGAAACAAGAACAAAGCATGTGGGCATCATTTGTTTTCTCTTTTTATCTTACCATCCGTTGTCAATGGTTGACAAAATAGACAATGAAAATGAGGCCAACGTGATCATTATGGGCATTGGGCTCCACCCTCAAATTTGTATTTTTCATTGTACACAAAACTTGTCAAAATATATTTAGTAGATTTTATAGATCCTCTTTTATTTAGAAGAAAATCTTTAAATTTACTTCAAAGATAAACTAGAAAGTGAAGTGAGAGTTGAGTACCTTGAGCTGAGCTAAAGCAAGAGGTGTCTCAGTGAGGAACTTAACGGCAAGAGTCATAATAGTAGAAGTGGTTTCATAGCCAGCCACGAGCAAAGCCACCAAGAAATCAACAATTTCCTCGTCGGAGAAGCCATCATCTCCGGCCAAAAGAGCCGCTAACATGTCGTTCTTTCTCTCGCCGGATTCACTCTCTCTTCTCCTTTGCCTCACTATCAAGCTCAAAGCCTCTGCCACCTTTGTTCTTGCCTTCACCATTCAATAACGACAAAACATATATTCAAGTAACAAAAGAAAACATAAGTCAACTTATTTTATACATATATATATTGTGACGCAAAAACAGAAAATGGGAAGCAGAGAAAATAATTTTAAGTTAAAAGTACTTGGATGGCTCTGCGGTAGGTGGTGGAGAAGATTGGCAAAGGGACGGTGAAGAAGCCTTCAATAACAAGCACGTATTCTTTCCTGAGACTTTCAGTCCATTCTCCAGGGTCAAAACTCATCAGCTGCTTCATTGTTAATTCAAATGTTATCTGCAACAATCATATGTTAAACAATTATATTATTTCACCAACATAATAACAATAATAATAATGTATTGCTGTATACTAACATAACATTGATGTAACTTTCAAAAGAAGCAGACAAATATTTCTTAAAAAATGAAAAGCAAAAACAAGAGAGAATGATGCGAGCAGCATATATATACTTTTTATGGGCTACCAACTAGCATGCAGCACCCACTAGCCATGGAAGCTGAGTCACCATGGCCAACGCGAATCATAACATTAACATATACAACATCACCAACAACAACTTTACTAACCTAGTTAGTTAGTTTGATTTGATTCGGACGACACAACCCACTGAGCGAACTCAGTGGGATTGGATTATATAACTTCGTTAACAATAAGAAACAAAACAGGAGACTAATTAAGACGACTTTTCTTTAAAGTGATTTCAATTTTCAACACTACCCAGAAACCAATCAACTTACCTTCTTGGCTTCTTCCATGAGAAATACGCGGTCGGTCCAAGAATCCATATTCAGCCGGACCAATCGGTCTATGTCAACCAAAAGATGGTCTTTAATAATTGAAGAATTAGCGAAACTCATGGTTAGAGAATGCATTCTCTTGTGAAGACTGCCCTTCATCAACAAAAGAGAATGTTTTCCCAAAAGGTTCGATATCGAACCCGGATAGCTACACTCAAACAACTTCCCTTCATTCTGCAATATGAACCGGTTCGTTTCTGGGTCAGCAGAGAACACCGTCGGTTCACCAAAAACATGAGTGGTAAATATGGAACCGAACCGGTTCACCCTCTCATCAATGAAAGGCTCGGGATTCTCGGTCTTATATGCTGCTATGAGCTGCAAGGTCTCACCCACAAAGGGCAGGCCTAGACTTCCCGGCGGCAAACGGAGTCGCCGGCGGCGAGAGGAACGGAATATAAAGAAAAATATGGCTGAAATGGAAATAAAAAGTAACGGATCATAGATAAGGTCTGGCATGGAGATGGAGATCATAACTATCTACTAATCTTTTGTTTGAAACTATCTATCAATCTCTATGTGTCTGTTTATTACTAGGTTACATGCTAGTTTATATAAGTATGCGGATATACACGTATAAGTGCGTGTTTATATATTGAGTGTTTCGTGTAGCCACAGGGAGAGGGAGAGAGAATAGAATAGCTTGGATTTGGCTTGGGAGGAGTTCTCTCTAAGTAAAGAAGTAGCAGGTGAGTATTAATGGAGATAGAGAGGGAGCACACGAGGGGTATCTGCTAAGAATCTAGAGGTTGCGGGGAAGAAATAAATGCTGGATATTTCGGTATCTGAAATCAGAGGCTTTTATCCAAAAAAAAAAAAACTTCCTTTTTTCTCTTTCTGTCTCTGTGAGGATAAGATTTTGGAAGCGAACGAGTTTGGAAGGAATTCTTGTATGGAAAGGAAGTATTAAAGTGCGTTGTTGGGACACAACCAATGTGGTATATGCAATATCAGCTTCCCATACCACACATATTCTCATATATATGATTTATTTTAAGTTTCCTTTGATGGGTAATGTTAAGTTTAAAAAGAAAGACAAAATGTCAAATACGCTAATCTTTTTTCTCTCCTTGGTTTGACATTTTCGAAACTTTTTCTTTAGTATAGTTTTGCGGATTTTGAAGGCTAAATTGTATTGTATTGATGTCGCGCCGGGGAAAAAGTTACGATCGTTAATTAATATATCCTAGCTAGTAGGCAAGACACAAATTCTTTTAAAGTGTGCTTTTATCAATATGAAATTTCATCCAGTGGCCGTATGCTGAAATTATTGATACACATGCGCCACATGGGTTACAATAAAAATATAATGGCAATCCCATATCTCAAACATGAAGGAACTTGATCCAGAACCCTTCTGTGGACCTCATTCATCCTCCTGGTTCTTTGTTCGCCGTGGAAAGTTCGTGAAAATATTGTATACAAGAAGAAGAAAAAAGAAGTTGCAATATAATATACTTTCCACTTTCTTTTACAATATTTTTCCACTTGACCTTTCCCAATGATGCATGTGTATTCTTGGGCCACAACTAGCACAAAAATTAGAAAGATTTTTTTTATTATTTTTTAATAAAAGTTTTAGATTTATTATCTATTTTTACAACCAACTCAACTCTTTAAAATTTGAGTCGATAATTTTATGATTCATTAATGATTTTCAAAGAGAATGAAGTAATATAACTTAAATAGCTAGCAGTCTTGGCATCTTATTGCCAGCTTTACAGATTATATGGGAGATCTCTTGAATCAATGTTTGGTAGGAGTGGGATCCTCCAGTGGTTAAGAAACAAACAACATACATTCCCATTATAAATTGTATACTACACAATTAAATACTCCCACACTTGATTATGATATTAGAATTTTTAATTAATTATATAATTCGACATAACTTGAATTTAATTAGGGACAATAAGATAGTTATATTTTAATTAAGGTTTTAGTACAGATGGAATGTCATTATGCCCCCTGATTGTCCCACCCCATCTCCAAATATATTTGCTTCCCATCCCTTGCTAAAGGAAAGAGATTAGAAAAGCAAGTGTTTCCTTTAAATAATTGTCTTTTTGTAAGCAAGTTTCCTCCTGAAAATCACTTAAACCCTTCCTTTCCATTGTCATTATTAACTCAAATAATATATCATTAGCATAGAAAACTAAGTTTATCTACCTCTTCCAACCAAGATGGGTGAGCTCCCACATATGAAGCTTCGGAGAAGATGATTTTAAAGCTATCTTAGCAACCATCCACGTTGTCAAAATATAATGAGGAGCAGCATGCAATTATAGCTAGGGTTTTGGATTTTAATATGAGGTGATGATACCATGTTCATCCACATGGTCCCCATTAGGGACATTAAGCTCTCCACCCACTAGACAACCCATAAAATAATGATCCCTAAGAAGTTCCCACATCTCCTTTTTCATGTATTGGCACAATAAAGCTTTCGATGTGAGAATCCCATCATGCGTTTGTGCTCTTTGCCCTATTTTGTAATTAATTAAGGTCACTTAATTAAGTATTACAAAACCTAATCAAATACTATTCTAATTACTCTAATTCTCATTCTTCTTGTTAGATCAAATCCTCTCTCTCTTGTATGCCTATATATTTTATTAATGAAAACATCATCGTCCATATATCCACTCAAGAATTCCTCAATGGATTGATAAAGAATGAGATATACATATAAATTATTAGATGCATAGGTAGGTTAGCACTTTTGAGACAGATTATCACCCATGATTTGTGGGATTTGGACAGAATTCATTTTTGTCATAAGCTTGATTATGTACCACTTCTATTACAATGTGTTCAAGCAATGAAGCAGCTGGATTATGGGAATCCAACCTCAAATTATTGTTAAGACTTCTCCACGTTAGATTATGGCCAATGACATCACGAAACATGACATGAACTGATGTTTGATTAACTAGTTGTTACCTTCACTAGCATAGATATTCATAATTTAGAGTGTGAAATGTTGGTGAGTTGCTTAATTAACAGAGTTCACCCACATGTTACCTTTGATTCATTTTCATTTCTTTCATAATTGGTTTTCCGTAATAAAATCTTATGAATTTTGTGTTTTTGTTTTGTAAATGATTTAGAAATTATGTGGCTGATACTAGATTTTGAAAACAATATATGATTGGTATTGATTTAAAATAAATTAAAAAACGTACGTTTCTAATTTTCTTTTTTTTAAACATAAACAAACATACCCTTAATATTTAAACTTTCAAATCTACATTTAAGACCCATAATTTTGGAATTTTCGGTCAGCACGTTTGCCTGAGAAGAAGTTAAATATCTGCTACAGCTTAGAAAATTTGAGAATTCAGCGCTTATACAGGGTTCAATCTTTCGTGATTAATAAAATTTGATTATCATATCTACGTCTACATCTCCATATATATATATATATATATATATATATATTAAAAGTCTATAAATAAATAATTGAAACATATCCTTTCATCCTTCAATATAATCGATGTAACGTAATGTAATATTAGATAATATATAATGTCCCACCACATCTCATCCCACGTGTGAATTGACAGTATATAGCTCATAAACAACCGAAGATGTCCACATCGTGTCTTTTTTATGGCCCATATCAATTGGTTCACCATTATTATTATTAGTTACTTGGCAAATTTGGTTACTGCAATAACCAATTTTCCAATTTTGTACCAACTAAAGAGAAGCTGAACCATACCAATAATTCCACCAATGTGTTGTCTAATGGCAGCTGGTCCACCCAACCCAGTTGTACGAGCCGTGCCCTTCGAATATCGATTAGTATCCCGTTGTTTCCACCCCGATCGATAGTTTCTTGCCTTACACCTCGATAGGACCCTACCATTTGTTATCAAAGGACCAACGCGGTTTGATATATCACATTCATTTCTCTGCATGTGTTCGATCATATGAAAGGTATTTCTCGATAAAGAGAAATTATTTTAGGGTAAAGTTGATTAAATCTTGACATGGGTGTGCGTGGGACATCTTCACAATTTGGTGCCACAGACGATACGGGCTTGCCGACACCATTTTTTGTGAATAAAGTCATTGAATCTCCATTAATATTCCTTATGATTGTCAAGCAGAAAAAAGAGAATTATTGCATCCCGAATTTCATATATATGCATTTTTCTCTTTAATGAAGAGAGATACATTAAAAATTTCTTTAATTTTCACTTAAATTTGTTTGATACCGTAATTCTGAAATCAGTTATTAATATCCGGCGAATGAAGAAAGAAGTGGAGCTGCCAATCGATGAACATGAAGCTGGTGCTAGTGGATCGATCAACCTCACTAGCTAGCTCACTTATAGGACCACAAGAGAACAATATTGGCTTGAAGACGGTCAAAATTTTGGCGGTGCACAAATATGCTCGTGTAATTCTTCTTACTCTTTTATTTCCACAAAAAAGGACCACACAATCTTATCAAATCTTATGCAAGAATAAATGGGGCATAAGATTTGACGGAGGCCTCTCACTCCTGTCTTGCATTCACACACGTAGCTATTTCTCTTTGAGTCATTTGATACATACACATCTCGTGTAAGAAAATTTTAGAAATATGCAGTGATAACAGTAGGATGAGTGATTAAGTTCCAAAATAAAGTTGTTTAGAGACAATGATTAATTTTCTCAACCGTATCCTAGGGGATGGAAAGCGAAGGCCATAAATCATCGAGGACTTTGGCAATGGGTAGTCAATAATTGGTCCAAATCATGAATCGACATTACAATAGAATAATAATCCAAGGAAGAGGAGGGCATCATTATATATGGTTTATGTTGTTGTCACTCACTAGTAAGTAAATAAACTCACTAGTGAAAAAAACATTTATGTGAATATATATGGGAAATTAATCGAAATAGACCAAAATAAGAGAGGTCTCTAGAAAATAATGAACCCCCAAATTTTATTTAATTTATCTAACTAAATTCAGCTCAATAACTATTAGACCCTCATCTTACTTTTTACTTTTTTCGTATAAACTTAAACTCAACTTACGCGAAGAATCATCAAGACCGTTGAAGAACAAGGACCATTAAGACCATTGAATGATAGTCAATAACTTATGCTAAGGATCGTTACTGTTAAAGGATCGTCAAAGACTAGTAACGGTTGCTGGTCTAGAATTTAGAAAAATTGTAGAACCTCCAAAATTGTAGAACTCCAAACCCAGCACAACTCCCTTTCGCAATTGCATCACGACTCCAAATACCTATTGGCAAGCATCATAGTCGTATCACAAAACTCAAAATCTATTAGACGTCGTGGGTTTGTTCATCAGAAATATTCAGAAGAGTATGAAGGGGTAGATGTTCGACACATAAAAGAATTGATAAAAATCTAATCAAGAGAAAAACATAAGTATGAAGAGTTTGTTCTTTGATTTGATCAATTTATAGAGCAAATGGGTGGTAGAGTGAAGGGGTGATGGAGCGAAGGAATTCTGTTAGGTTTGGGTTTGAAAGGAGATGTTAGGTTACATATATTACGGTTTGAGAGAAGTTGAAGATGACGATATTTTTGTCATAGTATTAGGATTGGATAAGTAAATTAAAGAAAATAAATGAGATTGACCATTTTTAAACACCCCCTTAAGTTGAGTTATTTCGATTAATTTTCCAATTACATGATAGGAGTGAGGTGGAGTTAGAAGGGCATATGCCATTTGATTCGAAGTGGTGAGACAGTGACACGAAGAGTCAACTGGGGTTCTGGTGGGTGGTCATCCACGAGACACGAGGTCTGGGACACACGTGTGCACTGACAAATATAAGCAGCAGGTTGTACAATTCTTGCAGTAGTACACTTTCCAATGGTCTCCCTTCACACGAATGGCTGTGTCAGAATTGCACGTGCGGTACCATTCAATGTTTGGACAGTGACTCCGACTATGACTCAGTGAGACACTCACATGCATTTTGGCTACCAAGCTTTTTTGTCTGCTCCCCAGCATTTAATGAAACGTCCTGACTCATATCTACTAAACCCCACACCCCCCTCCGACCCGACCCGACCCGACTGCCTCTTAACTTAACCATAGTCCATTGTTAATTATGGGTTTATGCTATCTAATACAAGAAATGAATGAATGGTCAGATCGTTTTGGTATCTGTATGATAGAATTATTCTGTTGATCATATCTGATTTTAAGAGAATCGATCCAATATTGGCATATTCCTACAACTCCATAGTAGAAGTACAACAGATAAGGAATAGAACAAAATCCCAAGAGTATTTTTTTCCTTTCTTTATAATAATTTCAGCATGATTGATTGCAAAAAGCAATCAAGGGCCTTTCTTGGGCTTAGCTTGAGGGCTTGCTATATATATCTGATTCGTATCTGATGCTTCGTATGTACGTACATATATATATATATATATATATATATGCATTAAATATGCAGCAGATTACCAAAAGCAGAGAGTCGGCGTAATTAATGGACGTATATATTCGGAGTTAAGTAATCAAATCTTTGTTAGGCAACCAACGTCCATTCAAATTTCAAACTACTGACCATCTACTGATTATTTATCTCCAGTAGCCCTTCTCTCGCATTTCCAATTAAATAATTCTCTTTATCAGAGCACAATAAAAAATTTCGTCTATTGGTTTAATTCAATCTTATTCTACAAGTAGATGCGCATCAGGAAGTGAAGGCATTGGAGGTGGAGCAAATAAGAATATCATAAACAAAATTGCAGTGCGCTCTAGATTTTCCTGGAACCAAATTTTACTTTTGTAGTCCTTGTTGTAATAAAAGTTTCTCAGTTACACACAAATTAGCTAGTGTTGTCCACTTATCAAAACCAAGGTTTTGCGATGAAATGATGATAGATTGGCGCCTGGATTTGGAGGTTTTGTGAGTGGAGAATGATTCTAGCTGGGTAACCTTAGCACTAACTCATTAAAATACTCATGAAAATTTCTTTGTAGGTTAGTGGTAAATGACAAATATTGATTGACATTGCCGGCCAAATTCCCTTTGAATCTTTTGTGATTTTATTGTGGTTTCTTTGTCTCTAATCAAGAAGTGTTGGACACAATTCTACTTTTTTTGGTTCTCTTTTAATGCCTTCGTTTCCACCAATTATCCCTTAATTGACTAAGGAGGGTGTATTCAATTAAGACTTTTAAAGACTTTTTATAACTGAATGACTTTTATAGACTTA
>JANLJB010029892.1:0-18288 GCA_026212285.1 Bursera cuneata
AATTCATGATCTAAAGAATACCCATTTAACAATTGATCAAACAAATCTACCCACTTGATAAAGCAAACAAATTTCACTTAAAAAACCCAACCCACATCGGAAAACAATAAATTTAGAAAGAAAAACTCACACTTTAACCGTGCCTTGAGGTGTGCCCTTCTTGTTGATATCAAAACCGAACAAGTTCCTCCTCAAAACGTATCTAGAAGCCACAGGTATCAGCTTCTGGGTAACGAAGAATCCAGCGAGACTGAGTCCAGCATTGATAAGGACGGATCTCCTCAGCGCAGATTCAATCTTGTAGTGGTAAAACAACAGGTAAAAGTAGGGGATTGAAAAGAATATCACAAGCTTCAAAATTAAACCCGATTTCGGCGGAGCGATTGGTGGGTCATCTGCAGCCGCTGGCTCTTGCTTTCTGCTGGCTTCAGCTACTGTGGCTCCCGTTGCTGTTGTCGTTGCTGAAAGTCTCTTGCGAGCTGCCATGCTTGGACTCCGAAAGTTTCTCGGAGTTCGGAAGTGAAGTTGTTTTGTTTAAGAGCTTCGGTTGCTCGCTACGTGCCCAACTGGGTGTTGTATCTGCGTTGGCGTCACTAAACCAATCCAAATTTGCCACGTATGAATCTAATGAAACGTGGCTAAAATAGACCAATAGCTGTGGAGGTCTCGTAGTCGTAGGTGTTGTGTTGTCCCTGCTGGCCAAAATTTAAGAATCATAAGTAAATATTTTAATTTTTATGATTTCATCATTTTTAGTGCTAAATTCAAATTTAAATTAGGAACTGTACTATTATATATAAATTAATAAATAAAGCGAATATATAAAATTTTTAATTTTACAATTATATATATTATATATATAGTCAGTAGAGTGAGTATTTGTCATTTTATAAAATTTTAAAGTGAAATTACCGGTATATAAAATTTTACTAGGAAGCAAGCATTAATTTGATCGAAAGCTTAATAGGTTAATCAGCTCTGAAAATTGGCTAAAGATTAAACTGGTACCAAACAGTGATAGGAGTGTGTAAGCATTTTGATATTTTATAGGTTGGTCGAATGAGTTACGAATCTTAATTATTTTTAACATATAAAGAAATAAATAAATATATATATATATGTAAAGATTCATACTATTCTGATTTAAATTTTTTTATTTAATTTCATATACTCTTTAATAGTCATTCATTTTTCAAATATAATGACAAAAAGAGTTATTGAGTTAGCACGAAAAAAACTACTTTTCAACTTCTCTTTTTCACCAATAGATTGTAATAAATCAATGCCTATAAAAGAATGTTTAAAATTAAGTTAAAAAAATTAAATCATAATAACTTGATCTATATATAAAATAAACTCATAACACTATATAATGGTTGTTCAAGATTATGTCCCACTGGAGATGACAAAGCACCTGGATAGTAACAGACAATAATGAATCCACTAAAAAAATTAGGTTTGAGAGATGACAAAGGATAAATCAGATCGTACCTATATATAATTTTAATGAAGGGTTGTGACTTAATTTTTAGACACTAGTTGTCTATCCTTCATCTATGTTGAATCCAACTATTAATAAATTTGAAAATTATAACAATATACATCACTTACACCAAAATATTTCAATTAAACTCTCTTTCAACTTCAAAGAAATTAACGCTAAATGTCACAAAGTCTACTGTACATAAAATTTCATAAAAAATCAATGGGAACCAAACTGGTCTTCGAAATCAATGGATGAAACTCTTACTAGTCCCAAAATTCATTAGTGTTCAAGTATTTATTTTCTTATTCACAATTCTTTTTTTACCTAAAACTATTCTTTTTTTTTTCTTTTTTCTTTCTTTTTTCTTTCTTTCTTTCTTATTAGTGTTGGGGAAAGAAAGGCTCTCACCATCNCTCTTTTTTTTTTCTTTTTTCTTTCTTTTTTCTTTCTTTCTTTCTTATTAGTGTTGGGGAAAGAAAGGCTCTCACCATCTTGGACTAAATCCTCATCACCAACTCCGGCAAGGTCATGGATCTCCAAAGCATGGGCAAATATCCTCATCACCACGAACTTTAAAATATCACTTGCATGGTCCAACCAGAAGCCGGGTTCAATATACACTTCATCTGATGCTGAATCAATGTTAATGTTATTCATGTTGCAAGGCTAAAACGGGAACTAATCAAAGCCATTAACTTGTATCAAAGGTTAATCCGTACTACCATGAGTTTCTAAGGAACAGTTTACTATAAAAATTCAAAGAAAGAAATTTAACCTTCGATAATTTTCTTTTGTAATCACGTAGGATAATTTTTGGGCAAAAAAAGAATTGAGAATAAGAAAATAAATACCTAAATACAAATGAATTTTGAGACTGTTAGGAGTTTCATCCATTGATTTAAAGACTAGTTTGGTTCCCGTTGAATTTCTATAAAATAAAATTTTCTCTAAAGTAGACTTTGAGACATCTAACGTTGATTTCTTGGAAGTTGAAAGAAAGTTAAATTGAAATAATTTGGTGTAAGTGATTTATATTATTATAATTTTTAAATCTTTATTAATCATTTGATCAAACATAGATGAAAGACAGGCACCTAATATATAAAGTTAAGTCAAAAAATTAAATCACAATAATCCGCCACTTTAATTAATTTTTCTATTCTTGATCTTAATTCAAAAATTAAACACCTATTAAGAACTTAAACCCTAAACTCAATTCCAATAGTACTACGATTCAAACACCATTAGAATCCAAACACATAGCCGATACCCCAAATTGAAAATTCCAATTTACTAAAACATAATAAATAAAATGAAAACTTAAACTCTATGAGACAATTAAACAAACACACAAGCTACAATATTTCCATAAGTATTAATTTTATTAAATTTCAATAATTGATTTCTAAATATACAATTTACTCTATGTAATAATAATTGATTTCTAAATAAATAATTGGTTTTTTAATGGCAAATGAATTAAGGGCTCTATGTTTGTCTTTATATCATAAACTCTTATTTTTTATATTTTACTCCCCAATTGCATCTCTTGGCTTTCCATTTTTGTTTCTACGAAATGCAAACATGGTCGATGAATCAATGATAAAATATGAAATTTAAAGCATAAATTGACTTAATAATTATTTGACTTATATTTCACAAATTCAAGTACATAATTAAGTGCTTAACATCATTGTCCAATTAAAATTAAATCACTTAATAATGTGACAAGTAATCAGAACTCTTAAGGGCTGTCGGTTAATGAAGGAATTCCTGTTGGCGGAGAAGAAGCATGTCGCTGCCGACAACTGCTACATCGCAAGCATCACCCATTGCAGCTACTGGTTTGCAAGTCGCTCTCCCACCACAATTGCAAGATAGCACTCTATTGCCCATTGCCAGATCACGTCCCGCCTCCCACTGCCAAATCATGTGCAGCCATTAACTACAAATTGGCTACAATTATTTGGTTTATGTTCTCTTTTGCTTAATTCCATCTCTTGGAAAGAGGAATGTATTTAAACCTAGCAAGAAATTTGGTTATTATCCTTATTTGAAATTTTTTAATTTCTAATTAAAAATAAAATATATATATAAAAAAGGTACACATGTTGTTAGGGTTATTATTATTATTTTAATTTTTAATTTTTAATTAAAAATTACAAAAAATTTTGGACTAAGCGGGCCAATAGTGAGCTAGGTCAAGACAGGCTAGACCAGCTTGCAGACCTTCTTGGCCCGGCCTATGTGCATTGTAGCAAAAAGCCCCGGCCTGCCAAAGGCCCTTTGTCATCTCTATGCTTCACCAATCTTTATTTTGATAGTATTGATTCAAACTTTGGACCTCAAAGTTTTTCTCCAACTAATTTTCTCTAATATTTCATAATATTCATTCCTGTGGCATCTCAATGCTTCATTTTGATAATATTGATTCAAACTTTTGAGCTCAAAGTTTTTCTGAAATTAATTTTCTCCAATATTTCATAATATTCATTTTTATTAACATGTACAAAAATATGAAGTAGAATTACATAATTTCGATTCATAAACGTACTACAAATTTACTTATAATCTCCAATATTTCATAATATTCATTTTTATTAACATGTCACATTCTACTTGTTTGTTTGCTAAGAAAATAAAACACACGAAAAAAAAAATCTCTGAAAAATTTTATCGATTTTATCATCGATAAACAGATTTTAATGAGTCTGTCAAAACGACTTAGCCAAACAAAATCTTCAACCCATTAATTGATGTTAAGAATATATGAGAAAGATTAATAATAAAAAAGAAAAATATACATTATTGTATACAGGCGTCGACCATCGAGCATGGAAGATTGCATCAGTCTGTTATATAAATATTTCGATGTCCAAGTTAAAATAATTGGTCTGGCTAAGCGTCTCTTATTTCAGCAGGCAGCGTATGCCTAATTTTATATTTAATTTATCAAATCGAACGAGGAAAGCCAGCCAGCCAGCCAGGGAGGACTGATATTAAACCAATTTATACATGTAAATTCCTTTACGGAGAATTACAACTTCCATGATCATCATCTCTCTCCGATTCATAGAGATATATATTTATCATTTTGAAAGAACAATATAGCAACTATTAACCTTAAAATTCTTTCAATAAGTAAAAAATTTATGGGTTAACGATTTAACATACTTCATCCATCAATCATATACGAGTTGACAAATGTTTTACCCATTAGTCATAGTTAGTCATAATAGTTACACTAATCAATATTTCAAAACTGTAAGTTAAACGTCTATTGGTATTTTGTTTGAAATGATAATTTCATTAATAGACTGAACTTGATTACACAGTCAAAAAATACTAAATCTATTAAAAAAAGTACTACAAATTTAGTTATAATATGCAATATTTCATAATATTCATTTTTATTAACTTGTCGAATTCTGCTTGTTTGTTTGGTGAGAAAATAAAACACAAGAAAAAAAGGAAATCTCTGAAAACTTTTATCAATTTTATCACCGATAAACAGATTTTAATAAGTCTGGCGAAACGACCTAGCCGAACAAAATCTTCATTTCATTTCTTTGTAATAACTGAATTTATCGGAAAAGAAAAAAAGAGATAAACAGACAGAAGTGTTACCAATTCGCAGCTTAGAAATGATGATTGAATAACAAGGAGTGAACAATATTTATGTTTTATGTGTAAAACTTATAAAACAAACGGGTGAGGGTTTTAGGAGGGTAAAACTGAGAGACTGCAGGCAAGTGCGAGGGGTGTGTGAGGCGGCGAAATTTCATCTAATATAATCGTAAATCACTAAAGAGAGAGCTAATTTATAATATAATCGTAAATCACTAAAAAAAATATTAATTTCCTCCAACATTTCATCCATATTTATTTTTTATTCTAATTTATAAAAATATTAAGTAAAATTAGATAACTTTAAAAGAGAAGGAATGGAAGCTATGAAGATAACATACATATATTAAACTACCATTCCCATGTGTATAATATGAACCTTGGTTATCATTCATGTTGAATCTGGGTGTTCCTTGCATTATGTTTCTTGATATCACATCTATTGAATGTTTGTGGCCATTTCCATGGCATGTGTGGACGGTAATTCTTACAAAAATTAAGATCATAAAATTATGTTAAGCGAATGCTATTGTAAGATATTTGTTGAGTTTGTTCGACATTTTACAAAACATTTCATGCAAAACCACCTATCGAGTTTGTCGAGCAACTTGTCGAACATGTCGAATAACTTGTTCAGTATATATTATCGCATGACCTTAATTTAATTACATTGATAGTATTATTATCTAGATATTTTGAATTTAAGTAGACAGTAAAAAATGAAACTGGCTAAAACTCAAAAATCTCCTTAAATATTTGACCATTTTGCTTTATTTTCTCCAAAAATTTGCTTAATCTGCTTAACTAGATTTTTCATTAAGATGTGACAACAATGCTAAACTCACTTCATATCCAAGTGAAACATAAACTAACATATCAACCATTCGTATGTTAAAAGAAGTGAACTAACATATCAACCATTCGTATGTTAAAAGAAGTGATCAGAAAATTGAAAGGTGAGACTATTTGCATCCGTTTTTATGATTAATACGCGCATTTTTTAATTAAAATTTTTATTACAAAATTATCTAAAGATTACTTTACAATTAAGTATATCTAGACTTAATTAATTTAAGTATCTTTTACTTTCTACACCTACCTTTACACCCACTCTTTTTTATTATCAATTATCTAAATATATTAATCAACCTCTAGCCATTTTTGTTAAAAAAATAAAAAATAAAAAAATATATTCAACAAAAATTTCATGAAAATAAAGGATATTTATTAAATCGAAATAATTAACTAAAGTCATACGAAAGTGTTGGTGCATTCTATATTTTTTATTTATTTTATAACTCTATTTTTATTTTATTAGATTTTCTCCAACAAAAAGTAGACCAGAAAATGTTGCAACTAACTACACTTATCTGCCTTTTTTTTTTTGCATATGAAATGTGATTTCCTTTATTGATTTTTATCTCAGAATTGTAAAAGGATTTTGACAAAATTTTAACATACCCATCATAGCTTTCAGGTGTGGGCTTGTGCAAGAGCCTCACGTGCCTCAACGAGTCTTACAAGTAGACCAAATAATAACTTTTTTTATTTTTTAATTAAATTATAAAGAAAATATTCGAACCTGGACCGTTGGGTCACTATGGCTTTGATAGCCTATTAAGTTTACCACTCTCCTAAAAGTTCAAACTTTTAGGTGTGGACGTAACTTGAATATTTAAGCCTCTAATACACTATACATTCATGCATTTTAAGATTAATGTAACACTAATAGGGTGATTTAGTTTATTAAATCATATGGTCTCCATCTCTATATTCTTATTTCTTTTATTACTTTTTAATAAAAAATATTCAATAACCAATTACAGTTTCTTTTAATAAAATCAAATAAAAATAATATTCCCGATAGATTAATTGTAGAATTGAAGCTTTTATTGTTACTCTTGGCTCGCCTGCACCCCAAAACCGATCAGGTGAAGCTTTGAAATATGTCATGAACACCCTGTTACATTACACTACCAAAAAGTGAAAAGAATATGAAAATAGAACGAAATCCAGCCATAAACTTGCTGATCAACTAAATATTTAAGTCTCTGATACCAAATTAATCTACAATAAGAAAAACTAAACCAGTTTGAACTAATCGTGGGACTTCTGCTTTTGCGTTCTTTAATTAGGTCCTAATTGGTTCTAATTTTTCAAAATTCTTCTCTGGGATTGAATCTACTTTTTTTTTTTTTTTTCCTCTTTAACCTATCTCGGAAATTAAAAATAAAAATAAAAAGCAAGAAAAGGGGGGAAAGAGAATCAACTAATCCGTATTTAAGGCACATGTGGTAACCTTGCCATATCCCGTATTTGTTTAATCAAATTAGTCTTTATCAGTTTAAGAGATTATGAATATATCAATTTTCGGCTCAAATTGATGTAGATAATTTGATAAGTTATTCTGTTTCATTCCCATAGTTACCTCTCCTAAAATTTTATGAAGGATATAATTTTTTAAACTCAAAAAATAAAAAGAATCTATCAATTTCTTTGCTAAGTATTTTTATTATTATATTTATCAACAATTTAATGTTTTATTTAAAAATATAAATAACCTTTTTTAAAAATTTATAACGAATTCTAAATTAATATTTATTAATAAATCATGCAGGTTATAGATAATTTTTATTTTTATAAAATTATCTATATGGACTTAGTTTTAAAATTATTTATATTGTTGGTTAAATATTGAATTATTAAAATTTTAAAGTATTGAGTGTACTAAAGGAAAGGAATAAGGAGAGTATTTTTCGGGTCATATAATTCCATTTTTTTCATTGTCTCACTAAATTCAATAAATAAATACCCATTCCTTTCAACTCAACAAAATTTGTTGATTTTGTTTTTAGGAGACGTTTCATACAAATCCAGCGATTTCGTGTTTGACTAACAATTTCTCACGCATGTTATATGAGTAATCTTTAAATTTGGATAAAATCCTTAATCTTATCAAGTTTCTTCAATGAATTTGGATGATTAACAAAATATAATTATTAATTACATGATCAACATTCTTCTTACTATTCTAACGAAAACATTAATTTCTTCCGATAATTCATTGAAATAAATAGTGTTTATTATGTTATAAACCCATATTAAGTAAAACTACGTAACTTTAAACATAAAGAATGTAAGTAACCTGCCTATGTATATACTTCATAACCCAAACAATTCATTAACCTAAACAATAACATTTTTCATCCCAAATTCTATCACAAATCGTGTCGCAAATGATTTATATTTAACGAATAATAGTCAAGTAGATGGTTTGATAACATAATACTTGATATGGTAGTTTTGAATTTATGTCATATCATTTGGTATGTGCGATATAAATCAAAGTTGAGTTGGTGTGCAAGTCACCGAATAGAGACCACAGCACCGGAACAGTGGAGGCCGTGGCACCAACAAGTCAGAGACGAGGCCGCGGCCTGAATCAACAAAGGCCACGGCCCGCCAACTATAAGGGAATTTTTCTAGTTTGATTAGATTACAAATTACATGTCCTATCTTAAATAGAATTAAGCTAGTATTTTCTTCGAGTTTATAGGATAACTAAAAGATTATAAATTAAGGGGAAAACATAGAGAGAGTTAAGAAAAAATTAATTGAGAGAAAGCATGGAAAGAGAAAATAGAGCAAGGCTTGAGAGATCGCTATAACTTTTTTTTCTTCATAGTGGATTGTCTTAATTTTGGGTGTATTTGTTTGGGAAGGTTCATTCCACAGCAGTACGCATGATCTTCGGATAAGTTTTGGAAATGTAGTATTAAGAACGTAAAATATATGTATGAGTAACATTTTGGGGCACTATATTAACCATTGGTATTGAATGTGGTTGTCATTTTCATGGCATATACGCATGATAGATTTTAAAAATAATAATAATAATAATAACAAAATTATGTTAAGAAAATGGAAGTGTGACCTAATCAATATACAAATATCACACATTTCATTATTTAATAGAAGGGAAACAATTACTGTTATTTGACCCAAATGATAATAAAGGTTTATCCTTCCTAACTTCATTGATGCTTGTCAAACACTCCTAGGACTTTAGGATTCTAGAATTATCAGCTTCGATCCGTTTGTTTGGCTACCCAGAAAAAGCAGAGTTAAAATCATAGATGAATAGATGATAAGTCAATTCAGAATTGAAGTCATAGGTGAAATGGTACGCATATACAGAAGTCTACGAACATGAGAAAGTTAAATCATTACAAATTAATATGAATCGTTAGTTGACACAGACTTTTCTGGTTTGTTAAAACATCTTAGAAGACATTTCATACAAATCCACCCATTTACTTTAATTTCAAGCAACTTATTAATTTTCTGGAAATGAGACTTGCTTTCACTTAGAATGAACAATTCTCTCTTGCTTTCTTATTTACGTGAAACATAAAATAACATTATGTGATCATTAATATGTTTAAAAAGAAGATTAGCAAATTACCCTTATATTTCAAGATAATTAATGACAGTAACACAAGTTTACAGGAAGATTTGGTTGTAGAATCAAACAAAAGAGATCCTCCCATAAATCACAGTAAACAGGCTTTAAAGCCCTTCTCTATTTCCTGTGCGTTCAAGTTCTTCCCAATGAACACAATCTTGTTTATTCTTGGTTCGTCTGTTCCCCACAACCGATCAGGTGAACCTTGAAATATGTCATGAACACCCTGTCACATTACATAACAAAAAAACCAAGGTCAACTGAGAAATGAGAACACGAAAATAGAACGAAACACTAGTAATAAACTTGCTCAACCAATTATTTAAGTCTCTGACCAACTGAATGGAAAGCAACAATAAGAAATCACTAGTGTGAACTAACTGCGTGTAATATATATGTAACGTAGTAAAAAAAAATGCGATGAAGGATGCAGGCAGTACTTTAAATTTTTCCTTCTTTAGGTGATAATTCCTCAGCAATAAATATCATTCAAACGAATACATAAACTAAAACTAGAACCACAAGATAGAGCAGAATGATGAGTTCAGCATGAATTTGAATGTGAACGAAGATTTGTTAGATTGATGACCAAAAGAGCAAAACAATATTGAATACAATATCAAACTTGTTTGGCCAAAAAAAAAAAAAAAAGAAGTTGACAAAGATCTTCAGAGGGTCAAGATTTTGGTGATTTTGTTCAAGGGTTAAAACTTGAAATTTAATTGAAATAAACTTCTAAGTAGCATTAATGAAATAACTAAATCAAATATAACTAGCAGTTCAGAACTCTCTAACTTACCTGAAAGACAAATCTCTCATCCATACCCTGAACAGATAGGAGACCTTTCATCCGATATATGTCATCACTACGTTCCAACAACAATGTACCCAGCCACATGTTAGCCTGCAAAAGATAACATGGTAACATGGTACTGTCAGTTTCCAATACTTTCCAGCAAATAAACCATTCAAAACTAAACACAAGTCCTCCAAATATATATATATAGGTTCTAATCAACTGCATAAAACCAACCTTCTCAAGATCTAAGCTCCCTTCGCAAACTATGCTGACAGAAGAAACACCAGGATCGTGAGTGTGATCATGTGAATGATGATCATGATGATGTTCTGCATGTCATCAGCCAAAAGAATCGATGTAAGCATAACTCTGACATTACTATAAGCACTAAAGTTTATTTATGATTCCAGCTAAAGACCCAAATGTCAAAAGAAACTGGCAAATCTATCTAAATTTAATGTGCAGCAGGATAATATGAGTAACAGATTTATCTGAGCACTGCTCTTGCTCCACCTAGACCATTCAGAAAGTCTCAGGCAACTGAGATGATGTAAAAAGAAAAGAAGAGGGAAGCCATCAAAGGCAGCAAGATTAGCTCTACCAGGAAGAGAAAGGACTTATATAATTAGAATCGAGTTCTGTCAAGAGGAAGAATGAGGTAATAGTTCAAAATATGGCAGGCTGAAACTGAATATTAATAATATCTTTGGTAGGAGAGGCACTATGTTCTTGTACAGATCTATGATTACTTTTCATAATAAGCCCTTTGGTTATCTGTGAATGGGATAATTTCCACAGCAAAAAATCTGGTTCTAAGACGCAAGCAACTAGAAATAAAATTGCTAAAATAACATTTGTGGACTATCAAGTTTCAATATGACAAACAACAAGAAATCACCACATCACCGGCACAAACCGCAAGGGACAAAGAAGAAAAACATACAAAAACTGAAAAAATATAACATAAATAAATAAGACATATTATGGCTTGCAAGATGAGTTTCTGTAATTTTGATTGACTGAAGTTACCATGCCCGTGGTCATGTTCATGATGATGGTGATGATCATGCTCGTGATGATGATGATGATGGTCATGGTCATGGTGGTCATGACCAGCATGATCTTCCTTTGCATCTTGAGGATTGACAGAACTCTCAATCCTGACAAGACTTAGCAAATGTTAATCACAACACAAACACAGAATTACAAATATTAAGTAGGAGATAGACAGCTGTGGGAGGAAGCTCAGCACCCAGAACCAAAAATACTATTTTAAAATGAAATTTTTAAAAAGAAAAAGAAGAGAGCATCACGTCAACAATAAGTTCATCTAATAACAATACTACATTGCCTAAACCAGTTAGTAGCATAAATGTGAGATGAAATCCTTCCTACAAAAATGAAACTACATAAACCCAAATACAAGGAAATCAGAGAGAAAAATTAACCTCTCCAGATCAAATCCTCCAATTCCAAGAACATAATCCAAGTCAACTTTTCCAAACTCTGTTCGCTTCATATAAGCCATCCTATTTATGTTCTGCATTCAAACAGACAAGTCAACTTCAAGAGTAATACCCGAAACGACTTAGTACAATAGAAAACTAAAGCCATGTAACAAGAGTCAAGCAGGATGCCAACCTTTATCCGCTGCACCAATGAAGCAATTTGCGGCTCACCAACAAGATCAGTCTGATAAAAACATTAATAAGTTTTACAAATTTTGAAACTGAAGGATAATTTCATATTTTATCCCAGATTCCAGTAAAAATAGTATTATAAAACTAATTGATTCCACAAAACAACAACATTGGAAGGATAATTGGGTTCTGATGTAAAACAATAACTTAATCACTGTAAATACCTTATTCACTATAATACGGTCAGCATAAGCAATTTGCTCTACTGCCTCGTTGACAACTCCTTTTGGCTTAACCTCATCTAAATGAAAGTCAGCATGTTTAGCATCAACCAACGTGACAACACCATCCAACTTTACTTCATTAAAAATCATATCCTCAGCATAAAACGTCTGAATGATTGGTGCTGGGTTTGCCAATCCTGGAAAGTAAAATTCAAAATGCATAATATGCAATAACAAGTCCAAAGTTCCAACCCATCAGGTGGACCAATTACATATCCAATTACATATTTGAAATACAAGAAAAAGCTAAAAGTAATGAGAAGCAACTAGTCGTTTAATATATTATTACATTTAAACTTATGTTTTACAGAAAATTCCTACCTGTAGTTTCAATCACAATATGGTCAAATTTCCCTTTCTTCTTACTGACTAACTCCGCAATCATCCTCACAAGATCACCTCTTACCGTACAGCACAAGCAGCCATTGTTAAGCATAACTATGTCCTCAGCCCCAGTAGTTTTGGCGGCAACTAGAGAACCATCAATGTCCACTTCACCATACTGAAAGTTCAGTACAACAACATGAAATTACTCATCAATCCATAGCCCATTTAAAACTATCGAACAAATTCAATAATCCTCAACAGCAACATGCATAATGCACCATGATAAAACTCGTCCTCATACCTCATTCTCAATGACAGCTATACGCTTCCCATGATCCGCCGTCAAGATATGATTGAGCAATGTAGTCTGTTATTCATCACACAAACACCAATCAATAAAAACCTTAAAARCAACTACTTTTGCTTTCCAAAAGCAAAAATTTTGCTTTTCAAAACATACGWTTCTTAAAACAAAATGCCAAATGTAGAACTAGATAGCTAAACTTCAATCCAATAAGTACTTAATATCTCCTAGACCGGAACCTCAACAGCTCACATTTTCAAATAAAGTTTTAATTTATTTTGTTTTTATTTAAATTTAAGCCAAAAAATTATACCTTTCCAGAACCCAAAAAGCCGGTAATAATAGTGGCGGGAATTCTATTATCGGGAGGAATCTTGGTGGCCACATCAGAGTCCTCACTTGCTGTCATGGCCGTCGCAGCAACGGAGAACTTGCGGCTAGAATTGGTTAAGTTGACAGCGAGGACCTTCGAATGAAAAGAAGAGGAGGAGTTCGTTTTGAAAGACAAGTTTCGTGCTCGGGGCTTGAAGAACACGGGAAGGACAGTGGTTCGGATTTTAGATAGCGATGTCTGTTGGCGGGAAGTGAAGGAGAAGAAGGTGGAGGCTATTTCCATGGAAAGCGAAGCCATTCTTGCCGTAATTTGATTTCTTCTGGTTCTGGATGACAGGGTTCTGGGGTTTTAGATATTTGAGAAAGAGAAAGAGGATATCGTAAACGGGCCGGAGATTGTGTGGGCCGGTGCAGAGCCCAAGCCCAAAGGGCGGCCGGTATGTACTTACACTTGACGATTCTGGAGTGTGCTGTGTTTTAGGTGAGGAAATGAGAAGTGGAAGCCTTGCAACGCTACTAGTGATGATCCTCATTAGAGAACCAATAGAAAAAAACCAAATTATATGGGGCATTTTGAGAATTAGTCTAACCTTAATTCTATTTTTTATCCAATAAATGAAGGACACTTTACCTATTTCATATAGTTTCTTATTAGTTATTATGTATTATTATTTGTTAAAAATATATTTAATCATTTTTTATCTCATCTAAAATTACATTTTTGTCTGTGATATATAGTTGACTTGGTAAGTAAAAAAAAAAACCTCTTATTTTTCAAAACTCCCTATAATTGGTTTTTTTAATTATTTCTTAATAATCTACTTTTAAGTAATTCACTCAATTATATTAATCTTGATTCTTTCAATTTAGCTTAATGATGTTAGTATATCAATTTTACCTTGGATTTTGAACACAAAACTAGAAGAGATAACCAAATTTATGGGGACTTTTGATTTTTAGTAGTTTTTTTTTTTTTTTTTTTTGGGGTCTAGCCAATATAAGTTTGAAGAACATAAATACCTTTCATATTAGTTGGAAATGTGAAAATAGTTGCAATCAATTAGAGTTACTAAATGACTTTACCACATAATCTTAATTATATCCTATTTATCTTTTTTAGACAAATAAAAGAAATCTTAGTTTATCCTATTTACAAATAGAAAAATAATTTAATTAAATATTTAATTAAATGGGTTTTAATTCAACTAGAAAAGGAAAGTATAAAATAATTTCGATTCTCAAGAATCTCACATTATTTATAAAATAATAAAATAGAGCATAGAAGCACTATGCAAAGAGAGTCTAGTTCTTTGATTAAGAGCATCATATTTTATGATAATTGAGAGGTTTTTTCATAGTAATATTGAGATAAATATATAAGAGAGATTAAATCAATCATTTGGGGATTGAGAGATCTTTATAATCTTCTTCTAGGGTTTTTTCTCTTGTAAAAATTGTTCGTCGTTGTCTCTTAGATATAGTAATATTGTCAAATAACGTAAAGATTGTGTCTTACTATTATTATTGTAATTGATTATTTTTTTGGTTTGCAATTATCAATTTCGATCATAACAATTGTTTGGGTTATTCGTAGGCTGAGTTTAGTAAAGATTGGGCAACGCAAAAAATTTGAAATATGTTTTTGATTAGTTTATAGGTGTTGAGCCTATCAAGATATACCGCATTTGAGTAATACGCTCATTAACCTGTCAACACATCAATTGAATAGACCATTAACACAAATAATATTAAATAAATAAATAAATTGTTAAATTTTAAAACACCTAGATAAATTTGGTCACGTATACAATTATCCTAAATTTGAATTATATGATATACGAAAAAAAGGGATTCATTAGACTTAAATTATTAATGTATTTTCCCTTACATAAAATTTTAAAAACACTTTCCTTAATTAATTATTCATAATCTATTATAAGTTAAGGAGCTTTAAACATTACTTAAAAACTTAATCAAACTCAACTTTTCTCAAGATTTTATTGAATCTAGAGCTGGTGAGGGATTTGTCCAATTCATCCAATTTCAAACTTACAGCAACATTAAGCAAGCCTAGTCTATAATAATGGTCAATTAAGCATAACTCAACCACTTGAATGCTAATTCCAATTTGAATACCTCTCAACTGTCAATTTGAATCTAGTCTAAATCTCTAATAGATTAAATCATTTCAACCTACAACCAAGTTTGACCATTTTTCTTTACAAACCAAATCCAAATTTTCAATCCAAAATCAACCCATTGATACTTAAGATTCAATCCATGTGAATCCAAATCCATGTTGCCATCATCACAGTCCATAACTTGTGAATTATTATTAATTGTTTATGTGGCCAAATTGTAAGATTTCTTGATAGATTTAGGTATAAATTCACCTGCTTTGAAGAAAAGGATGTTTCATTTAAAAAATGATTTTCAAGTCCTTTACCATGAGTGGTTTGTAAAGTTTCTATGGACAACTTGATTGTTGGCTAAACTAAGTTATTGTTTAATGCTCTTTTTATAATGACTATGGATGACTTCAATGTTGTTCACAATTTCAAAAGTTTATAATTTTAATTGATCATAGAAAGGTATAAAAATCAAATAAAGTTAATAGTCCAAAAACAAAAATCTATCACCTTTCAATTTATCGTTTGGCATCTAAATTTTTTAAAATATATATCTTTTAAATCAATTTTATGATTTTAATTGTTTTTTTTTTTAGATTTGATTAAATGAGCGTTTGTTTTTTGTTTGAAATATGAATAGGTTTTAATTAAACTAAAGTTTAAATAGGTATGAATATATTAATCTAAATGATATTTTTGTTTTTTACAGTCATTTCCATTTGTGATTTTATGGACATATTAGAAGCATTTGTAAATGAATATTAAACAAAAATATTATTGAAGTATTAATTTAAAAATTAAAAATTTTATAATTTTAATTACTTTATGCTAAAATATTTATTTTAATATGTATGGTTATATAATAATAATAATAATTATTATTATTCATTTGATTTGATGTGGGAACAAGTTAGATGATCATCAATAATTTTAAAAATATTCATACAACATAAGCATATATTATTGTCATTTAAAAAATAAAAATATCAGATTATATATAAATATATCATAAATGAATGTTATTTGTATTCAAATATATCAGATTATTCATATATTTGTATTCAAATATAAAAGTTAAAGTTTTTAGCTTTTTCTATGTAGATAGGTGTTGTCACAATCTCCCACTTAAAAATTGAACACAAGATTTCATTGTTGGTCTTACCTCCTCAATCTTGGGTATATCTTACCACTTGGATGAAACCATCGTGGGTGTCTAGATACTTTTATTTGATAATTAGATTTAAGTTAAGAAAACAATTACGCAAAATTATATAAAATTTGATAATAAGTTAAATTTAGATTTGAGATAAAAAATAAACATTCCTAAATCTCCTCATGTTTTTTTTTTTTTTAAATATAGTCATATATTAAGCTCTATAAATTTGGATATTTCAATTAAAAATTATTAAAACTTATAGAAATTATGTTTTTTTATTACAAAACTCATTAAATTTATTAAAATAATTAATTTAATATAATTTTTTAAGATAATATAATAATTTTTATAATCAAAATACATAAATTTATAAGGTTTAATCTGCATATTTATAGGATACACGATTAACACTATACAAAAATTCTCTTTGGAAATGATAAATAACTCATCAACTTCAAAGTTGATGGAATTTTTCATCACTTTACGTAAATTATTTAATTATTTTCGTACGTGGTGGGGCAAATGGCAATCAAAACAAAGCAAAGAGATATTCTTCCTAATTTATGACATTGAAAATGATTTCTTTGTTTTTATTTTTGACATGTCTACTCTGGACCCTACAACTTTTCCGATTTGTATTTTTATTCGAATTAATAAGAATACAATCCATAATATTATATAATTAATTATCAATTAAAAAAAGAGAAAGATCTACAGATTTTGACAATTAAATAATGATTATATGCTTGAAAAATTTTAATTTGAAAAAGATTGAGAATTTGTTTAATTTTTTTATTTATAATAATTTATTATTAAATATGTAAAAAAAATGGAATAATAATAGTTGAGTAGGATGACGAGGCTAGTAGCGGCTCACTCAAAGAACCTATACTTACCATTACTTTCCCCGCAAGCGAGTATGCATTCATTCACCGTCTCACCGAACCCCATCCTAATTAATTAATTAATTAATTAATAATCATAATTACGTATTCTTAATAACAGTCAACAAATAATTTAACCAACAAAACAAAGTTGGACAATAGCTACAGGCCCACAAGCAAACGATGGCGTGTAAGGGTCTACTAAAGCAGTCCCAACCCAACCCACCCCGCTCTTCTTGGCTTTCCCTTCGGGCCCCACCCCACAATACCCCATGGATAAACCCCAAATTAATTACCAAAACTACTAAAAAATCAAAATTGTCGGACCCACAATTATGACTGGGCCCCACTAATATCTTCTTTGCTTTATCTCATCACCCTTTCCTAGGGGTGGGCACGGGTCGGGTTTAGACCGACCCGAGAAAGACCCGAAACCCGACGGGTTTAGAAAAATAGACCCGAATCGGGTTTTTTTGGAAAGCTGACCCGACGTGACCCGAGGCTCGGGTTCCAGCTCGGGTTCGGGTCGGGTTCGGGTTGGGCTGTGGGCCGGATCACAAGATGGGTCGGGCAAATTTTGGATTGAATTTTGGGTCAAATTTTCGGATTCGGGTCGGGTAATAGGCCAATTTTTAGATTGAATCAGGTTTTGTATTTTTTTTTCCTGGACAGTGAATGTGATTCATTTTCTTTGCTACTCATTTTCTATATATATACATTAAAACATATTAAGCTTTTTTTGGTCTTTAAAGGTATATTAGTTTAAATCTAAACAAAAGTTTTATTTCTGTTGGATAATAAAAAAATAAATATTATATAAAATGTTGTATAGAATCAATAGATTGCAAAAATTG
>JANLJB010029893.1:0-18134 GCA_026212285.1 Bursera cuneata
CCTTGTAAAGGTCGCAGTGCTGCTGCTGCTGATGGTGGTGGTGAGTTGATCCCTCCAGACTTTCCACCTGGATGGACGTTTTACCCTCCATATGGATGGTTCCCCGACCCTCCTCCGTCTACAGAAGGGAAGTTCCATCCATTTGGACAACTTGAACGCCCAGAGAAAGCTTCGCCACCATCCGGAGAGCCTGCAGAAGGGATTATCTTTCCAGCTGGACCACCTGATGATCTAAATTTTCATAGTTTGTCTACTCCAGTATCTGCTCGACTTCCCCATGGGATTGTCTTTCCGGCTAAACCACCTGATGATCTGGATTTTGATAGTTGGCCACCCCCATCTTCTAGACCTCCAGATGATCCATGAGGATGCTCCAAAGCTTCCTCCTCCCTTCAAGAAGATGATGAACTAATATTAATAATGTGTTTGCTTTGCTTGTAGCGGTTAAATATGAGAATAAGATTGCTTTTGGATAATAAGAAATTTAGCATATTCCATCTCCCATTTCAGCTTTGATATCGGCTCTTCTAAAACTTAAAAGCAATGTTGAGAAATTTTTCATTTAGTGTTATACCATACAAAATAAATGAAATTAATGGATATAATTAAATAATATGATATAAATGAGAAATATAGTACGTTACTGCTTTGTATACCAATTTTCGAATTGTAAAGCTACGAATAGAAATTATTTGCAGAATTTTGAGATGAAACAAATAAACAATTAATGGTTTATTTACCTTTAATTGTTGTTGAAATTTGTGTACTCAAAGGATATCCCCTGATTATTAATTTGTGTCCTCGCTTCAAACTTTACTTGCAAATATCAATGGCAGGAATGCCTCATTCATGATGATTGGAAAGAAACAAGACGACGTTATCTTCCCTTCTATTGTTTATTTGTTACAGTTAATAGGTTAGACATAGGAGCGAAGTGGGAAAGGAGATATAAATCAGATTCCAATTTTGGGTGTCACCTTGGATAAATAAAAACAAAAGCAAAAAATGTATAATAAATAGCTTTCGCTATTTCATTAGATATATGGTGAAGAAAATGTGCAAAATATTGAATGCTTGTCCACGCGTGATTTATTCTTATTGATGCTGGCTGCATAGAGGAGAAAGAAGAAAGGCAGTTCATTTCATTGATAACGAATTCACAATGTCCAAAAACAGAGATGTGTGCAATACTGGAATAAGCTCAGATTCCATTATTTGAAGTTGGATCACAAGATGCCCAAATTCATGTTGAGACTGAGATGATGGAGTTCACCCAAAACAAAAAACTTAAGAATCACTATCAAATATATAACTACTCTTTCAATCTAACTCATTGCATGCACTAATTTTGATGCAACGTTTAGTTGTGGGCTGCCACCATTGCCATATGCTCTATCAGATCCAGCACTCGATTGCTGCAAAGAAGAAACAAAATGCAATAACAATTTTCACATGCCATTTACAAACACCAAACCAAAGCCATATTCTGACTAGATGAGAGAGCAAGAGTTGTTGTACCTGTATCCCCACTCGTTATCATACCATGAAACCAGCTTCATGAAGGATTTACTCAACCCAATTCCGGCCTTGGCATCAAATATACTTGACCTGGAATAATAATAAATAAATAAAACCATAAAATCTATACAATGCGCCAAATAAAGACTGAAAAGACTCCACGTTTGTGCATCTTGAAAATGAGTCCAGGTAATTGGACCTAAAATGGCATTACAACATCTCTTGAAAGAGTTAAGCACAATGACACGCAAGAAGCATTTCCCACTTAAAAAGTACTCATTTTATTTACTAACATTACGTGTTCAATCTAAATGCCTTGTAAGAGCAACCATAAAGACAATTTTATGCACAAAAAAACACACACAACAGTTTTATACCTTGAGTCACCAACGAAGTCGTTGGATACAACATCTTCATCCGTGTATCCAAGAATGCCTTTCAGTGGGCCCTCCGATGCATACCTTCATTTGCAGAAAGACAGGGTAACTTAGTGCACAGAGAGAGAGAGAGAGAACGTTATTGAGAAAACACAAGGTTAGTAAAATAACTAAAAGAAGACTGTACTTTATGGCTGCTTTGACATCTTCGTATGAAGCACTTTTCTCAAGTCGACAGGTTAAATCCACAACAGAAACATTAGGAGTTGGGACACGGAAAGCCATTCCAGTAAGCTTACCATTGAGCTCAGGAAGAACCTTTCCAACAGCCTGCAAAATGAAAATTTGGAAAACATTTAGCACCCAAACAGAAAGATTCCAAGTACATAAAAGTCAGCCAAGCACCCAAATGTTTCCATGTCTCACCTTTGCTGCACCAGTTGAACTAGGAATAATATTTTGTCCAGCTCCTCGTCCCCCTCTCCAATCCTTCATTGAAGGACCATCTACAGTTTTCTGTGTAGCTGAACATGACAACCATAACTACGTTAGTTACATTTGTTACCACACTACAGCAATTCAAAATGTTAAGCACATCAGAGAGCCAAAAGAGACCTGTGGTTGCATGTACAGTTGTCATTAAACCTTCAACAATTCCAAACTCCTCATGAACCACCTGGAAAATGTGATTATGAATTCATTAACAACATATAAATGAGGCACAGCAGCTGAGGACCATATATCCAACTCTACGCCAACCCCTTAAAATTACATATACATCATTTCTATATATCTCCTCGCCCAAATTATTAAAGAAAAAAAAAAGATTATATACTGCACATATTTGCCCTTACCAAGTCTACATCAACCACTAATAAAAGGTTCTAGGTAATAACTATTTGAAAGGTTTCGAAGAGGAATGAAAAATATAATCAAACCTTGGCGAGAGGAGCAAGACAATTGGTAGTACAGCTTGCATTAGAAACAATATCCATGTTTGATTTGTATGACTTCTCATTCACTCCTATCACAAACATAGGTGCATCAGCTGAGGGAGCTGATATTACCACTTTCTTCGCACCACCCTATATAGCAAAGTCAAGATAAGCTGAAGCTAAGGCCTCTAGAAGTATGGGGACAAAAAGACAGTAGTGAGATAATAATAAAATAAATATTAAAAAACTTATAGCAACCTTAATGTGAGCCGAAGCTTTAGCAAGTGTTGTGAAGACCCCAGAAGATTCAACAACATAATCGACTCCATAATCACCCCAAGGGATCTCTGCCGGGTCCCTGGATAGAGATTAGTTAAATGTTAGCCCCTAAGTAGAATCAAATACTGATTTCCGCAACTAAAACATGCCAGCATTCCATTTTTAGGGAACTACCTTTTGCTAAAAATTTTAATCTGCTTCCCATTTATTTCCAAGGTGGACTCATCCACAACCTTGAGGGTTCCATTAAAAATTCCATGAGTAGAGTCATACTTAAACATGTAAGCCTGCAAGAGAAAGAATAAAATAGTGAACATTTATTTTTTGGTATTCAGAATAACTCTTAACAACCACAAGGATCCGTAACCATGGCAAGTATTGGACTAGAGTACATAACTAATTAGTTAGCGGGGAGGAAAATATTATATTTAACTACGCTATACCATATATGAAACTCATACAATGAAACAAACAAGCATAGTCAAGTTCTATACTAGTTTATACTTTACTGCACCATACTAAGGACAAGAAGAATTAGCATATATACTGTTATGGATGCAATCTATAACAAGGCAGCTTATATTCCATCACAAACTCCATCATTAGGCATTGAAATAGGCATCTCACAGAGAGAGAAGCTTACATACGGAAGCATGTTCAACTGATACAATACATATCACTGTGGCAGAGGTTAAATAATCGTTTGTAGAATATTAACCTATTCCAACCACCCCCCACCTCCCTTCAAACAAAAAAAGAAACGAAGCACTGAGCCTCTGATACCATTGCACTCCCCCACAAATTCCACATAGAAAGATAAGGGTTGATGTTTTATCAAATGCATTAAAATTTTATAAAATCAATACTACTTTGACATTAGAACATAAATTTTAACTAAAAATAATAAAACGAATCACATAATAGCAGTTAAATATGCCTCAACCTAAGAGAAATCCTGAACTCAAAAAGTGAGAAGAGCAACTAATACCATGTACTTGGCATCAATGAAAGGATCATTTACTGCTACCACATCAACATCATCCCTGGAGGTTGCTACACGTAAAACTAACCTTCCAATTCGACCAAAACCTGCCGAAATCCAGCATCAAAATGAATTAGCACAACCCCAAGGATTGATTTATGAAGCAAATAATTTGCATTTAATAATTGTTTAAATCAATAAACCAGAAGAAGATTAGAAACAGTAAGAAAAGTTACTTCAGTCCACATCTACTCAGATATATTTGTCAAGCAGAATTAAGATTAATTTGCATATACTGCAGTAGAGATATCTATTTTAGTTACTTATGATGCAAACAAGCAAAATTAATTCAACCTTATTGAACTGCCAAAAGTAATCTAACATATATTTATCTCATTGTATGCAGAGTGTCGGGGGATCATGGGGACACCATGCATCCATTCAATCTCCAACTTATCACAAGTTAAAAATAAACCCCAAATGCATATCAAAACATAATCCACCTTTTACCCCATATATGCTAACCATGTTGCCCCAACTAACACTACCATATTTCCAACTCCCTTCCCGAAGGAAAGTTTATTGATTCCACTGAGCAATGGCTGATTGCACCCCCAGCAAAATAATGTATCACAATAAAACCTATACCTCAGAATTTTGAGTTCTCCAATATTAAAATGCTTAAAAAAACGTTACTAAAACTCAAAAGTCAATTAAAGCAACAGAGAAAGGTTTAGAATAAATCAAACACCAGAACTTCTTGAGTGCATCTAAAGCTTTTGTTCTTCATTTTAGTTTCAAAAATCCTCAAACAAAATGCAGTAGCCTAGATCAAGAATCAATTCAAAGAGCAGAAAACAATTTTCTGCTACTTTCGCAAGGTTAGTGCAATTATGCAAAAGAAAGCATAACTTCAGTCACAAGAAGACATACCATTGATTCCAATCTTTGTGTTCCCACTGCTTCGCAATTCTAAACAACGCAAAATGAACCACAGAAGAAGTCAGTACATATAATAACACACTAGCTCGAAGATTATTGAGCACTATACTAAATTCTTACTTTGAACCGTGGGCGGCAATTCTGTAGCAGTGGCTTTGATAGGCTGAATATTCTTGACAACACATTTTCTGTACAATTCATTGAATTTAACATAAAAAAATATTCCAATTTCAACTACAAGCAAAACACAAATTCCAAAACTGTATTATGAATCATGGACAGCTGCTTATCAGGAAACTCAACTGTAAAGAATAAGACCCGCTCGCAACCGAAGTACCGAAAATACTTGAAGTGCTGTGCTTAAAACCAACACGTGAGCCCTGAATTTATAATATTAGAATATGCAGACACAAAATTTAGAAACAGCTAAACATTTAGAAGGAAATAAAAACAAAAATATAGCTCGTGCCTTAGTACGACATAATAAGAAATTTTAAGAAAATAAAATAAAAACATAGGCAGGCTGAAATTCATATGTCTTCATAATTTTTTTTTAATAAATTAAATGATTTACTATTTAGGTTACTAGTCCCGTAACAATACCGGGCTTCTGCAAGCATCGACAGCCAAATAAAAATCAAAACGGTGCTTCCGGCTTCGTGCTCTGCTCAGCTGTTCGCACTTGCCGCTAACGTTGGCGCACCAATTCGCGGAAAAATAGATAACATATGAATCAAACTGATTTTACAATGTAGCCGGTTCAGGTAAAGTAACCGGACGCCTCTTGGAAACTTTGGGAAACTTTGGTGTTATATGGATCGGTCACCGAAAAATTCACCACTCATTACGAAACTCATATCAGCTCAGTATTTCATCAGCTGATTATTTTGTATCTATTTAGCTTGATTTTTATGGTTCTTCTTAACTTTTATGCTTTTTTTTAAGCTTCAAAAACAGTATTTAAAAAAAAAATTAATTAAAAACCAACTGAGATCCGAAACTAAGCTTTCTTAACCACCCCCACCAAACAGTGCCTTAAAAGAGAAAAAATGAAACAGAAGATGGAAAAATATTTAAAAAGCAGCTGCGTTGGAAGATGATGATGATCGGACCTTGAGGCGATTGGAGGGCGAGGAGGAGAGGTCGGTGCGAGAGGCTTGGCTAAGAGAAACGGTGGCCGTAGATCTGATGAGAGAAGAGAAAGCCATTTCTCAAAACAGTAACACACAAACACGAGATTGTTATCTCTTCTGTCGCAAACCCTAATAAAGAAAGAACGTAGAAGAAGAGAATCTCCTCTCTCGTGTTGTTGTGCGGCTCTTGAAAGGAGGCACTGGCCAGAAAATTAAATGTATTTTTAAAAGCACAGAGAAGTTTTTGTTTCTGTTGTGCGTGATTTTTAAAAAGCAGAAATTCAGCGGAGTTTCTTATGTCAGCTCTGCACCACGCCACCTTTCGCTTCTTCACTTACAAAACTAGAAAACTAATGAGTTCCTTTCCTGTGGATCCCATCTAACAGTACGTTCCCAAAGCTACCGATCCCAAACCTCCCACGTGTCCAGACTTTAATCATAACAAATTTGATTTAATAAAATGCGTTTTTATCAAGAGAGTTTATGATAGGAGAGTAGGAACGGGCACATGGCATAATTTTCTTACTTATTATGATTGTAGAGCGGCTGTGTGAATAACGTACGTGAGTCTGTTGTTTAGTGCTGAGCTGAGAAAAGCAAGCTCAGCTACCCTCGAACGCCACGTTGGACCAGCCTGGGCCTCGTTTGGGCTTTTTGCCATTTTTAGATTTATCCGGTCCCACTCCTGACCGACATGTCGGCTGGTGACACCCACGTTGTTGGGTAGGTGTGGAGTTTGAATACGGCTCTACCCCTCTAAAGTCCTACAATTACCCGATCTACGGTCGGATTTGCGTTTAAGAAAATCTGATATCTCATGATTAAATTAATTTAATATAATAATGTAAATATTTTATTTGATTTAAGCATGCGTGAGGTTGACAAAAGGACCCCACAACGAGTTAATAATGACCCTTTAATTTTTAAAGACTCGAGTGATTTTCTCTCTTAATTAACTAGTAATTATAAGAGTTTAGACTTTATGTAATTAAATTACTAAAAAAAACAAATAATGCTTTTAATTATCAGTCTAAAATCTACAACTTTGTTTGGTGGGGTGTCGACGTAGTTTTGATGTACAAATCTAAACTTTTCATGTTTACATTTATAAGTATATTGATAATAACACTATACTGAAATATATGATAATCATTATTTATATATTTGATAGTTTTTAATGGGTTAAAATCTATATTAGAAAAAGTAATAATATATTTTTGTTATAAAATCATTAAATCATCTCTAAAATAATATCAAATTAATTATTTTACAGTAGACCATGAATTTATTATCAAAGAAACACAACTTTTAGGAGGATTCAATTATTTATAGGATGAAAATATATTAGCTTTTGAAATTTAATATATGTCCTTATGATATAAATTGAAAAATTATCCCATAAATATGAGAATATTTATGACAATGTTTTTTTTTAAGAAAAAAGTCTTTTCATTGTAATTTTTTTTTTAATTCATATCTCTAAAACAAATTATTATAATATCATTGTTCACGTTTTACTGTATTAATAACCAAATTCAATTCAATTTGAGATATAATGATATATTTTTTAAAAGATAATGATTTATGTCTAAGATAATCATAATATATGTTCTAAAAGCACATGTTAATAATAAAAGATCATGTAAGTTCTCTTAATATAATTATATGATAAAAATCACTTATACAATATAATTAGAAATTTTAATTAAATTATTACTTTTCTCATAAACTTTTTATTATTGAATATAATTTTTAATAAATACTATACATATTTTATGATGTTAACATATATGCCTTAAAACATTCATTAAAACTATCATTGTTAGCACTACGATATTTTGATGAAAATCTCATAATAAATCACTTATATAAAATGTTAGATGCTAAAGAGAGTCCAAGGTCGATAAAAGTTTATAACCCATTAATAATATGGATGATCAAATGATTAATGATTTTAGTTAATTAATTAAATAAATTATCTAACGGAAGCCTAAAATGGACTATTTTACACAATTTTTCCATTTCTAATATCTGTGTTTGGTGGTTGCACGTGCGTACAAATCTGCCCACCACGTGCTCCTTGTGACACCTACATAACATCTGGCCTTTTCATCAGACCACTACGGAAGCTTTAATAATTGACAAAACGACATCCACGTCTACCTCCATTCCAGCGCCATCGGAATTTGGAATGCAAACTTCATCCGAACACATTTTCTTGTAATTACTCGTTGGAAATTGAAAACAAAACACTGGTAGTGTAGCTTAATAAGGATAACCTTAAATTGAGAGGTATGTTTCTTTTTAAATTTAAGGTTCATAAGTGATTAATTAATTTATGTTTAAATTTTTTTTGAAATATGAGACACAGATTTTGTGACATTAATCAAGATGCGCGTAAATTGATCAAGGCATCAACGTTTTAAAAAAAATAATAAAAATAAAGAAAAAAATGAACTTTTTTTTATAAAAATAGTAGTTTTTTTAATCAGGTTTATTGTTAATAATTCATATTTTGGTGAACAATTATGTAATAATTTATCTAAATACTATCAAATATGTCTTAATAGATAGAGGTACATGCATCAATTTAACATTAGATATAATTGAAAAATATAATCCTTTATGATTTTATTATTTATAGAAATTTGAACTCAATCAAATTTTTGTTATCTATTTATCAAATTAGTTTATCCAACACAAAAAAATATAGGAGGATTATTATAATCTTTAATAAAATCTTAATTTGTTTTTCATTTTTCTAGCAAAATTATAATTCTTTAATTTCCTAACTAAGTTTAATGTTAAAATGTCAAAATTTGTTCATAATTTTTCAAACGTAAATAATTAACTTGATAGCTCGGCATGTTGCTTCATAAACGTTCATTATTGGTTACAAACATCAACAATTTTACTAATAAGTTGTATAAATACTTAACGATTCTAAACAAGACTTTTAGTAAGGTAACGATGTCGAATTGGTTTGTTAAACAATACGATATTTTGTCCGCCCACTCAACACTCGGTTAAATGATAAAAAAAATTAATATTTTAATAAAAATCAAAATTGCTCTCAAGATTGATCTACTTTTATATTTTTTTTTTTTCAAAAAAATCTCTTGAAATTATAATGAATGGACTAATCAAATGCCTTTTGTAACTCAAACAATGTTGTAGATAAAAAAAAAAGAACTCAATTATATTTCAAGTTGCTTTTCAACTAAATAGAAGGAAAAAAAAAGGTTAGAATTTCAATTTCTAGATTACAGATTTTTACCTTAATTTGATAGGGGGAGAGAGAGAGAGAGAGAGAGAGAAAAAAAAAATGTGGCAGCATTCGGTCAATATGTTTGGTCAACACAAACATATTTGACCACAATTTTTAAAATTAATAATAAATAAAATCATTGGTGAGGAGAAAAAAGCAAGGTGAGACTTGAGAGTAAGAGCGGTAATCCAAAAGCTTCCCAAAAGGAGACATGGCTATTTAATCTGAAAAACATGAAAGAGCACAGCGTGGCACGCCACGTGTAAATAATTGAAAGCTTCTCCTCTAAACTTCCAATTGGCCTCGCTCACCTCACCCCAAACACAGCACGATCCTATTATTTCATTTCCTCTTGTTTCTTTGCTTCCTCTCTCACATTTGATTTGACAATTCGTTCGCAACAAGCAACACCAAAAGGATCTCATTTCCTCTCCTCGTTTCCTCTCTTCCTTCTCCTGCCTCTTAAGTAATTCCTCTCTCTCTCTCGCTTGTAAATTTTCGCTTTTGACAGAGCAATTCGTTTCATTGAATTAATGTTTTTCGTTGTTCTGGATGACAGATGCTAAACGTATAAGAGAGATCAAATAGTTGTCTTGAATGTGAAATGAATGAACAGAGATATTGCTTTTTGATTTTGAAAATTCTCAAGTGAACAAAGATATTCTTTTGGATTTCAAAATCTAGCTTAGGAGAGTTTGAGAATGATTCGTTGAATGAATGTTGTTTGTTGTTCTGGATGATCGATGCTATACATATGAAAGAGATCAAACAGAGTTTTGAATGTTGAAAATTGAAATTAGTGCAAACAAAGATATTGCCTTTGGTTTTGAATTTTCATGTGATAATTCAAAGATTTTAAAGTTTTGGATTTCAAATCTTGTAATAGAGGAACTGCTTATCAGAGTTTTGAGAATGATTCGTTAATGAATGTTGAAGCTAATGTTGTTGTTTTTGGTTGATTTGGATAATAGATGCTATACGTATAAGAGAGATTTTATCAAATAGTGTTTGGGAGGATGGCAATCAGCTTCAAGTATTGGGATGATTGTACTGATCCTGAGGACATGAAGGAAATGTGGAAGGAAGTTGATGTCAGCACTGAATGGCTAGATGCTGGAGAAGATAGAGGACAAAAAGTTCACCTCTCAAGGGATCCTGAAGGCGAGCCTTTTTTGACACAGACCGAGATGAAGGTAAGCCAATTAGATCCTCAATATTCAATACACAAACACACACACACATGTATATATTAATTTTTAATCTTTCTATTTTTTATGTTTTGCATAATTGGCTCTTACATTGCGTTGTGTTGTGTTCTATCAGGCTGTGGCCAATATCATTGTCCGAAGATATTTCGACCGACATATTGATCCGGTTTGTCTTCTTTATATTTGAATATGATTTTCAGTCTATGCAGTCATACCGGTTCACCTGATTGCTTAACTTTAGAACTTTTGCACCTGAATTGTTAGACTACCATCGGCTATCTTTCCTGTAAATGAACAAGACGATCTGAAATGTCATTGTTCTAGGATCTTTTTAGCTTGACAAAATGGATAATGGTTAGTTAGTGGAACCAAAGCTGTTTTCTGGAATGAATTTTATTTATATGTTTTTCAGTTAGCACCCTTTAAGGAAGGCTGGCAAATTAATGATTGCATATTGTTTTATGTTTGAATATGAATTGGGATTTCTCTCTCTGTAACAGGTCAATGTGAACACAATATGAAACCCAAGGTCTCATTTTCTAATTAAATTTTTTTTTTCAACTTTCCTTATTTTTTTTGCTTTTGATTAAACTAATTGTGTTGGCTATGTAACTTACAAATGATATATCACATACATCTATTGGATAAGCGACTTGTTAGACCTACTTTCTTGGGACATCCATTTGATGGTAACAATCCATGTTAGTTGGAGTCAGTGCAAGTGATGGGGTTCTAGATGTCTGTTTATCTTATTTTGTATTTTGAAAGTTCAATACACTCCTTTTCCAATTATCTTGCATGATTTGCATTCCTGGAAAATGTTAGACATCTTGCCATAGTAACCTTGATAACTAATAAGTTTCAGCTGTGTTTCCATAGCGAAATGTTGAAGTTTGGGGTCCTTTTGCTGTTACAGGACATGATTTGTTCACTTAGTGAACTTGAAAGTGACAGACAGCTCCTTGCTATGCGGTATGAAAAAAAGACCAAGGAGACCACTCAAGGTCTTATGCAAATTTCATCAAAAACCGCAGCATGGCTGTACAGGTATCAACTATAGGATCTGTTCTTTTTAGAGCATGTCCCTCTTTGTCAAGGGTTTTCTAAGCTTAACTACAAATTGCTTGCAGTGAGTTGGGTTACCAAGCATATGATGTACAAACAAATCCGGACCTTCTATGCAGGCCTTTTGTAAGTGTATATTTTGGAGCTGCTTACCTTAAATGGTTATCAAACTTCGAGGACAAGTAAGCAACTAAATTAAGAGTTTTTGTTCAAATTACTCATTAATGTATGACTTCAGTGGCTTCTTGCACTTGTGTTTCTCTCCAAAACACATCTTTGCAAAGTGATTAACATGACCAGTGAGTTTCATGGGCACTGAGATATTACTACTATATACTTTCTTTGCAGAGAAAGAAGTGAAGAATTTATTGTTAGGGCATATAAAGGTGGTACGAAAAAGGCAACTCATAAGTCTACTTTGCCATATTGGAAACGATATGTTGCAGTCAAAGAAATTCTTCCATCAAGGTGCTAGCTTCTGCTTCTTCATGACAACCTTATTTTATGTCAAGCCTGGTATTCTGAAAATGTATTTCTTGCATGCCCTCAGGAGGTGCATTGAGAAATTTATTTTGTGGTCAAATACTTAAGAATTTGACAGGTCTAACTTACATATTTCAAGGCCTTGTGATTGGGTTTTTTGATCATGTCCTTTTCCTTCTGTTTTTAATGATGTCTTTTTCAATTCCTGTTACCTCGTTACAAGCACAAAATTGTTGAATGATTGAACTTCCAAATTATTAACATCGAGTCATCTTTACAACAATATAGGTCATTATCTAACAGTGTAATGTGAAATATACAGGCTGGGAATTTTAGCTAAGGAATGGTTTTTCCATTTTAGTATGATTTTGAGAAAATATTAAGAGTCTGTGTTGCCTTTCACTATTAATGCTTTATTTCTATTCTTAACCGCATGCTGGAAGCTAAAGGCAATTCCTTAACTAATTAAAGACACTATGTTTTTAAATTCATTACAATTCTAATTTTCTTGTGCAGAAAATTCTTGGATGATGGTCCTTCACATGATAATGTTACTCCTGGTTCTGCTCCTCCTCCATCCACCATTTCACAAAACACAGGTTTTACTTCTTTTAGTTGCTTAAGTTTGCTTGCATAGCGTTCGATGTTCCAATATGCATCATATTCGTTGCATTAAAAAGTATTATAACTATTAAAAAAGATATGTTTCAAAATGCAGTTCATCAGGAAGCCTCCAAGCTGTTTTTCTTCCCAAGTTTATAATTAAAATGAGATATGACTTATATTTTTTATTTGATTTAAAATTATTTGAAACCACTTAATATATTTAGTATTTAGGCTTCCCAAAAACTTCTTCTACCATTTTTGAGTAATAAGCTTATCATTATCAACAATTCACGAATGTCAGCCGGGTTGATATTCCTTTATTTCTTAAATGAGAAGCAGACACTGACAATTGGGACTCCAGAACTACACCCGAAGACATGGAAGAGATGTGGAATAATCCTGATGTCGCTAAAGAGTGGACAAAATCTGGAGAAAAACGGGGAAGAGTGCGCTTTTCTCAAGATGCAAAGCAAAATGCCTATCTTTCCCGAGTCGAATTGAAGGCATGATTTAATATATTTAAATATTCGTCAATTAGTTTCTTTTGTAGTATTAGAATGCATATTCTTGCTTTCTCTCTTTCTTTATTCTGTTTTCTTTTTGTGGTGTCACATTTTACTACACTTCTATTGCTAATTTTTAGTTTTTGTGAGTAATTAAAACTTATATGAATGTTGATTTTGTCATCCTTTTCAAACAAATGACAGTATTATAACATTGCAGGCTGTAGCAGATATCATTCTTTCTAAATACTTCAGTGCAAAGGGTGTTAAAGCTGTAAGTATACACTTTGATTTGTGAATAGTTTAAGGTTTTAGGATAAGATTTGTATTGGTGATTTTTAATTCTTTTTAATCTAAGTTAATTGAAAGTTTCTAGAAACTTGTGGTCGGTTATTCACTTTTCTGAGAGAAAGACTGTTAGTGGGAAACATGGAACGTGTACACATAATTAACAAGTCTTTAAACATATTTGATGTACACAGACGTCCCCAAATTGAAGATGCTGTTACCTAGATTTAAACTTACAAAAGCAGGGCCTCGGGAGGGCTAGTTTGGATAAAATCTAAACCTTCTACATTTTACATGAAGTAGGCTCATCTGAGAGTTGAACCTGCACTCTTGCACTTGGCAGCCTTAGACTCTTAAACCAAAAAATGGCTTCTGGACATAGTTGTCTCTATATTTACAAATATATGAAAAGACTTAATTTAAGATAGAATGACTAGAAGGCAACTTCACCTGAAACAGTGGAGGACTTCCGGAAAACAGATATATATATATATATATTTTTTTTCTAGTAGAAGAAGTATCTCTATTAGTGGGGTTATTGTATCCTTTAATCCTAAGTAATTTCTTTCAGCAACTTCCAAGCAGTCTCGCGACCAAATTGTGCATATTGTTACAAAACTATGCTACACGTGTAACTTGTCTCCTACATTTGATTTGATGTGGTGGATATGAATGGTTCCTATAAAAGATGGATGATATAAATGAAAATGAGTTTGTTCCCAGATCTGGGTACTAACGTGAGATATAGATAAACCAAGAAGATCATAAAGCTTGGCATTTCTTCTGGGGATCATTTATGTTTCTTAAAATTATATGATCTTCAAAACTACCATGGATTCACAATTTCTGCTCTACATCTTTTGTTATGTTCTTTTTTCCCTGATGCTTTTCTTTTTTACAGTCAGTTCTTTGTGCTCTCTCTGAGATGGTTAGCATGCGTTTTGTGAATGGTGTTGGAACAAGACCTGGTATAATGGGAATAGACTATTCCACTGCCTTCTGGATTTACATGTAAGTCAGTAGTAAGAAACTTTCTAAGGTCTATATTAATGGAAGACTTAAATCTATCTGTGTTTAGAATTTTTATGAAAGAATTTAATACTTATGTCGAATCAAATTAGAACAATAATGCCTTTTCATGTAAGATGGAGTCTTTAACAAATTTATTTTAATCAAGACAGTAGCATTTGACGAATGCACAGTTGTGCAGTTGTGCATCTACATAGGATTAGTAAGAGTTGGAATATATAAAGTAATTCTATTGTCACAAGTACCATCGTGCAAGCCTCAAAATGAATAGAAATATCATTCTACTCAATAAAGTTGTGTATATAACTGACTGCTGAAATGTGTAAATTTTCTGTGCTGCTCAGGGAGCTAGGTTACAGGGCTTATAAAGTTGAAACTGTGGACGATCTAAATAAACCATTTGTGTCCATGTACTTTGGTGCGGCCTATTTAGCTTGGTTAGCAGAATACGAGGGGAGGTAGGTTTGTTCACAATGGAAAATTTCATATAATTTTTGCTTGGATTTGTTGATAACCCTGACAAAATTTTCTCCTTGAATGGTTCCAAAACAGGGAAAGAGCTCCACAATTTGTTGTTCAGGCTTATCTTGCAGGACCAAAGAATGTGAATCTGCAAGAAACTGGTCCATCTTGGCTTAAATTTGAGCAAGTTATAAGCAATTATGAAGGCACAAAAAGGTATATTTCTCTATCCTTTTACTTACATATCAATAATTAAAACAGATTTCTCTTTTAGCTTTATGATTGCAAACTTGATCTTTGTCTCCCAGGTCTCAAACGAGCTGCACCATCTTGTAAGCAGCGTGGTCATATCTAACAATTCTTTTAAAAGGAATTTTGGCCCCACTCTACGGAGTAATTTTTGATCAAATTGTATTGTCAAAGGCAAATGAAATGAGTGAATGTTGCCGTTAGGAATGGGTGATGTCTGTGGGCAACCTTCTGTGAATCACAATTTGACAGATCCAGCAAAGGCGGCATTTTTTTGAGAGATTTTTTCGATTCTTTGTTGGTTCAATGGCTGGTGGTACCAATCAATATTCAGGAGTGCTGTGGATTTTTAGCTTCTTTCCCACTATCATAGACTGCATTTAGTTTTTGGTCTGGTTTTTCACGGACAATTCACTACAATATTGAATCTAGGTGAGTTGACAGCAATTCTGTAATGGTTTAATAAGGTATAGTTTTGCCTTGTGAATATGGATTGGAATCAGTTCCCCAATATCATGAAATGTTGAAGAAAGCCTTAATGGGTATGTAAACACTGCCTTTAACTGATCAAAATAGACACAACTCATTCGTGGTCGAATACTGAATACTGAATTAATAGAAAATCTACCGAGCAGATATCAATATTTAAAACCTTAAAAGCTATAAAATACAACGCAACAATCCTAATGCAATCATCACATTCCTTAAGCTATGGACCAGCCACACCACTGTGTCCATAGATGAAGTTTGTCCGAGTAGAATGACTAAATATACAATTTTTCTGAATCTCCTGAAACAAAAAGATTGTATTAAATGTTTACTATATCTTTTTGAATTAATTAGTTATACAAATATTGTATACAAATTGATGTAACACGACATTTTTTATTAACAATTCATTGCAATCAAGCGGAGTTGATAGCATTTCTGTAAATGATTTAATACGGTAATAGTTGTGCCATTGAGGATATGGTTTTGACTTTTGTATCAACTCCCAACAACATGAAATAATGTTGAAGAAAGCCTAAATGGGTTGTAAATAATGTCTTGACTGAGAAAAATAAAAAGAATTCATACAATTGCTAATATATAAAACTTTCACTATGAAATCTTTAAGCCTATTTGAAGCTAAACAAGGGAGTTAATATGCACTTCAAGAAGATTAACCAGAGGAGGGGCAACTCTTCAACGTCATTCTAAAGCCTACAAGAGCAAAATTTCATCTATCACGGTGAACATTTTTTGAACTAGACAATAAAAAGTTTCAAAGGTTATATAATATGGGTTGTCTTAATGTGTTCCTTATAAGGGTATATGCTAACACCTTGAAGATTTTGTAGTATCTCTCAGATAAAATAATTCTACTTTAAAAATCATTTTAATACTGCATCAAAATGATTTTTAATTAATAAATTGAATCTTTTAGTAACTTTTCAATAATTAAATGTATGTTTTAAGAGTAATACGCATTTTTCATGGCAACCGATAAATATAAAAATATAACAATTTTGGAATTTTAATTTTCCTTTCTTTAAAAACCTCAACGATTACACCGTGCTTCCAAATAAATCTAATAATTTTTCATTTCATATTTATACAGAAAAACCTCTTCATAGAATTTGATTAAAAATGACTTTAAAAGATAAGAAATCCTACTAGAAAGTTTCAAAAAGCATTGTGACAGTTTACATGACATATAAACATGTTACCAGAGATGAATTGGAAAATTATTAAACTCAGAGTGCCTCGTTTATATCATCAGAACTCCAGTTAGATGACCATGGCTGGTTGTTTCCCGAGAGGTCTCTCTCTTCCACTGTTTGTCGTGTCTCCTGGCGGTGCTACCAGTGTCATACTGCCGGCTACATGCCAAGATTCACCCACCACTAGACCTATGCTTAGCAGAACCTCCAATGGCACTCCTGGTACAAAGTATATGTATTATTTCAATAACAATATCTTGTTAGCATTTGAATGACGAGTGCTGGCCACATTCAACGAATCCTTTGTCTCAAGAAACATTGATTAGGAACCTTCCTAGATAGAAGAATCACATGAATGCATTGTCCTTAAATTGGAAATTTTACTATAGCGTTTGAAAATGTTTCTTACCTTGAAATAATTTCTGGTAAATCTTTGATCCAATAACATCTAACTTTCTTCATGATCATGATGATGATCATCATCTTCTTTATTTACTTCTTCTCCTTCTGATCCCGCTTTGCCAGTCACTCCACCTTAAGAAACTGTAGTAAAGATTTTGATCTGAAATATAATTTAGAGAGGGAATATTGTTGAAGTTTTACAATTGAGCATGGTGCATAGTCTTTAGCCGAATTTATAAGGAGAAATGAAGAGGTTTCATGAAGAGTATTAAATAAAATTGGTGAATGTTATACGCCGGATTCTTCGGGATACAAATTTTCTTTTCTTCTCAATAGATTTTGTTTAATATCTATCAAGTCTCTTAATCACACCTTACAAATACGGTTAAAGGCTCAATGCACTTGTAAACTTCAATAATATCCTCCTGCTCAAATGACATTTTAGATAATAGTCACAGTTACAGCTTCTAGAGGAGGAGACAAGCAATGCAGACTAAGACGGAGAAGAAGCGAAAAAAAAAAAAAGGAAGAAGAAGAGCAGGCAATGCAGGTGTTTGGATAATGGCACAACCAAAATCCAATAACTCAACTAAAATACGGCTGAAAACAGAAAACTATTATATGCACAATCAATCAAAAATCTGAACCAAATCAACCAACCACAACACAAGCAATTTAACGTGGGAAAAACCTCTCCAATTT
>JANLJB010029894.1:0-18304 GCA_026212285.1 Bursera cuneata
AAAGGCAGTCATCACCAAAGTTTGAAAAAAAAAAAAAAAAAAACTATGCACTCCCACTAAAGTAAAGTAAAAAATTAAAAAAATAATAATAATAATAATTTTTTGCATGCAAGAATTGGATATCTAAAACTTTACAAATTACACTCATTTCAGATGTTCATAACATTGAACCTGATGTAACAGAATTATACCATACCATCAAGCTTAAGAAACTTAGACCCAATAATAGCAACATCTTGACGAGCACGAGCATCCAACCTCATTATGCCACTGAAGAAAATTGGAAAAGAATTAGCAGATATCTCCATTTGAGGATGGAAGAATACAATAAAACGTTTTTAAACCTACAAGCCAATCTAACATCAAAAATGATTTATTGGGCTGACTAAATAGAACCAATGTGGCAAATTTTTTTTGATATTCAGAGAAAAGTAGAATTCATAAATGCACTTTACATAACCATGATTATCGTGAATCCATTACATGTGATGCAACTGATGTTGCCGATGTTGCATGCAACTCCTAGATTCTTCACAGAAGTCTTGATTCTTAAATAAGAATACACCTTTTTTGTGAACAAAAACAGTGGATATTGAAAACAAGGACTGATGACCATTATTAACAAAGGATTCTTCATATTACCGAGAAAGAAGAATGATGTCATTACGAGCCCTTTCATTTACAAACTTTGCATCATTGCACGCAAATCTACAGGCTTCAGCTAAGCCCTGACTTGAGTGAATAGATCTCCCAGGCATGACTGGATACTTGTCTCCCTCTTCGCCAATTTGCGTACTGAAGCACAAGAAGATATTTATAATTTTAAATATGCAAAGATAGAATCATATAAACTTGCAAAACAGAATATGTGCCAATATCAAGAAACAGAAAACAGTAAAATAATTATGACATGTAATTCCCAAATGGAGAATAGAAAGAAAATTTTTTTCCTGCGGAAAGTATACAAGATTCATTAAATTTGCTCTTTCTGTTTATGAGAGGTAAAGCATAATATGTCAAGCAATTGTTGATATAAAGTACCATCACTTAAGTTTGCTTATATATAGTTGAAACTTATTTGTAAAACCGAAATTATTTTCTTCGATTAAAAAACTATAGCCCATCTTCCTTAATTACTTTCCATGTGCGTGATAAGTCAATGTTGCTTTGAATAATTTCTAGCTTGACTCAACTCATCAACACTTTAAATCCAATAAATCAAAAGCTTCATCTATAGTAGTCATTCATAGTGTAGTGGTACATAAATCCGTCAAAGCTTTTCACTTGCTTTAGGGAATATACTTACTTTATACTCTATAACATAGTCTAGAGATTTTCACATTTGCATGTGGCAATATGCAAGACATGTCTCCAGTTGTTTCCTATCAAGGACATGACAACCATCCACTTAATATTCTAACATTCCATAAGAGGTTAGCCTTGTTTAAATAAAATTGTACAGAAGAATAACATCATTATGCCTTTGGCATGGCAAAAACTACAATCAATTCATTGTAAGCTCTTTATCTCCGTCGTAGAATACCCAATTACTTCACCATGTCCTCAGCCCTAGTTGTTAAGGACCTATCTAGTTTAAAACCCTATGTCCAGAGCTACAACAATCCTCTCTGTCTCCACAAATCATGGTTAGTGGTACATACAGGAACTAAAAGATCTATTCATCACAGCAAACAGAAACAATCATTGGATTTCATTACCTAGAAACATCAGAGCAGTCACCATAAGATCTGCTACATTCTTTTGCATCAGTATTGCGCGTTCCAGTTGAAAGGCACAAGACGGAATTTCTCTGAGAGAGCATGAACCCAACAGGTTTCCAGCATAATCTTGACACCTCATTGGAGAAAACCAATTTTGCAGCCGAAAGATGTCCACTACCTACTTGCCAATGCTCAACTCCTTGACTAGTAGGGTGTAAGTTATAGTGCAGTCCCGACTTGCCAAAAGAATTTACAATTCCCTGTGATCTAGAGGCACTTATCCCCTTTGTCAGTGCAGGACCACTTGAAATCTTGCTTGCAGTAATTGCCATGGAAGGATCAAAGTGAAAATGAAATGAAACCCAGCAGCATTTCCCTTGCAACAGCTCAAAGCTGCATAAAAATAAATAAATAAGTAAATGATGAAATAAGGTGTCCAAAATTTAGTTAAAACTCTTACGGAGAATAAATATTCAATTACTACAAGAGGCTCTGAAGGCATATGAAACTGAAAAGAAATTTCAAAGAATCAAATAGAAAACTCATGCTTGTTTTCAGAATGAAACATAAGGAGGAAATAAGTTGAATTTCAGTAATGGGATTGCCAAATAGCCATAACATCTAAACTTAATGACAATAAATCCATTATTTCACAGAAAATAATATCCTCTGCACATCATTAGATATTGGTAAATCCATAACTTGTCCCATAGAAGAAGTTCGTAGTGTAAATTAAAAGTTGAATTTCGTAGCTATAAAATTATCAATGCAAACCAAACCAACAAGAGTCAGAATCATAGCACAGAGAAAAGATTAGAAAGACAACTTCAATACTGCTAAAACACAAGAGTGACCACTTATTTTCACAAAATGAATCCACAATAAGCAAAACAATTGAAACCCACTATGGATATAAGAAAGAAGTAGTTAACGAGTCAGTGCAGATGGCAAGAAATTTAGAGAAACTTCAGCTAGACTAACCTGTTGCAAACTTCAAAAGCTTCACTTACTCACCAGACAGACAAAATGGTAGGAAAAAATGAAAAAAGGCTGGTTAAAAAAGAAGAGCATAGTCCAAGAAAAGTGGGATGAGAAATGTCAACCACAAAATCGGCCTGTGGCCCAGTGAATGCCACAACTGACCAACAAATTACTAGAAATTTGTTTGTGGGCATACGCATGTAACCCGTCTCGAGTAGTGTGCATAGTTATATACAATTGTTCACATGGAGTGCTCGTGTTCCTCTGCAATCCTAGCTTCACATTTGACGCGTTACAGTGCCCAGATGTCGTGAATATGATTGCCACGTCAAGGCAAGAAATATTTCTTTGACATTAATGCCTTTTGGTCTCTTACAAAATGACATAAAACCACATCCTTACGTGGATAAGGATGTTTCCCTTGCATGCTTGGGATCCGATTAACTAGATAGATTTTAAAAATTTTGAAATTATTATTTATTTTGTTTTAGGAAAAACTAATATTTATATCCGTAAAACTAACTTATTTATATTAAATATTTGTTTCCAAAAGCTCACGAATGTTTGCAAAAATTTTCTTATACATTCGAAGGCTCTAATTGATGACATTTATTATTAAATTTTTATAAAAAAAAATTTTAATGTCGGTGTCCAGACCATCTTACGTGTATCTCAAGTGAATGTCATTTTAATTTTTTTTACCTTAAACTCTAAGCCTTTGTTTTCTCTTTAAATACCTAATTTCAAATATAATTCAAGCATTGTCATTACAATCAAGATGAAGAAGTAAGTTTTTCATTTTCGATTTTAATATGTATACTTTTTTGCTGCAACGGATTTTGTTCAATTGTTATGAAGTGAAAATTTTCATTTTGTTCAATTCAACATACCCAAAAGTAGGTCTAGTGAATGAACCTTTTTACTTATCATGTTCAACTGCATTGAATTGAAAAATACATGTTTATAGTATTGTCTAAACATCTTAATTATATGTGATAGACAAAGTTGCAATTTTTTTTAAATATCATTCATTATATTCTATAACTCTTTTGATGTTTATATCATAATTGTTTTATTTGATTGACTCATAAAATTGTATAATTTGTAAGGTTTTCAAAAAAAAATTATCTTGTCAGCAAGAGAAATGGGTTTAATAACCATTTCATGTGTAATAAGAGCTTAAAAAAACTTAAAAAGTATTTAACAATGGTGGAAAACGAGTCAAGTTTGGGAGGAAGAAGAAGATCTATAAAAGAGAGAGGGAGGGTTGCATAAGGTTTGGTGCAAATGAACATAATAAAAATCCTTAACAAAAAATGGTTGGTTTATACATTTAAGACTTTAATTTCAGCATGGATAGACCCTTATCAGGAGGTTTTGGTACCTTTCGAGAAATATTTTAAATTGTTTTCTCGACCCAACTGAATCAAAAACACGTTTTTTTGTTAAATGTTAATAATTTCTTTAATGACTTGTTATCTTTTCTTGATTAAGCTAGGAAATAAAATTTTATCTCACATTCGACACGATGGATTCTTATTTCTATTTTAACAACTGATGAGTTAATTGATGAATTACAAACACTTGTCTATAAACCTGATCCAATAACAACTCAGATAAATTGGTCAATGGACAACAATAAAAGTCGTAAGTTGGATTTGATGCTCCGCTTGTAACTTCTCTTATCTTTTGATTTTATTCACATCACTTCCTATTTTTTCTTCTTTGATTCTTATGAGAGAGCTTTAGAATTTTAATTTTGCTCTTGAGAAAAATACTTTGATCACCATTAGTTTTGTGATAATCTAAAGATATTTTCTTTAGTTTCATATAAATTCAATCATACATTTTTCTATGTGCAACTTATTAGATTATAATTGTTAATAATAGTATCTATTTTATGAATTGATCTTTTACTGTAATATTGTCATATTAATGTATTTTCAATTTTGGATAACTTGTAAGAATAGATCATGATTGTTCTTCCATGAAAAGGTTTTTTCTCAAATCAAAAGACTATAATTTCCATCTTTGATCTTCTATTTCATATTTTCGATTGTTTGTTTGAGAAGTGATACATGTAATTGAATATTAAATAGCAATCAAAATTGGTAACAATAAAACAAAATAATTAAATGAATCTTAAAGCCTTGTGAATGTTTATAAAGCTCTCTCATAAGAATCAAAGAAGAAAAATATAAAAACTACATAATTAAGATGCTCTCTAGACTTGCTCTAACTTTAACTAGCTTACAAATCATTCTAACAAATTCTAGAGAGAAAGAATGAGAGAGAAATGTAAGAAAACTTTTTTTTTTCTTCACACCTCCAACATTGAACCAAAGGGATCCTTATATGGGTAAATTGTTGGGAGCTATTCAAGTATGAATTCATTTCCCAAATTTCGCTACTAATCAGTCCACTGATTTGCAACATGTGTTTACATATCCGATTCACCAAATTCGGTTATGTGGTCAACAAAGTAGTTGTCGATATTTGTCTCAGCTTTCCATAGCTTCTAGAATCAAGTTATTGGGACATGTATTTAGAGGGATACGACCCAAATACTAAAGTATGTCGAGCTAAGCTTGTAGTTGAAGTCTAGTTCTGTTACAACCCAATTTTGTCCCTTCAAATATTATATTTGGGTTTTCTACTTGTCTCTAACTTTGTAGAAGATTGAGTTAAGCTTCTACAGCTTCAAGAATCAAGTAATTTGGATTTTTAGATTAAGAGTTATGTTTATTTTATTGAACCTGCATCAAAATAATTGTTAATTATAAATTGATGGCAACTCTTTCTTTTAAATTCAAGACAATAGAAATACTTAAATTAATGACACTTTAAGTATAGAATGATGATGTAAACTCTTAATAAATTTATACTTCATTACAGGGAACATGTGAAACCTATACATATCCCAAGTAGGTGGCCCCAAAAGAATTAAAACTCTTAATCTCAATTATGGGATCAAGGGCTACTTATCACGAAGCGCAACCTTTCGTAAAACTTGTCAAAAAATAGATACCAACATTATATAATAATAACATGAAAACTCATTTTTTTGATAACATAAATATTCATCAAATAACATTGCTCTTATTAAGTAATTAATTAGATGCACATGTATACAGGTACATGTACATATACATGTATATGCACATGTATACATGTATATGTATATGTATATGCATATACATGTAGATGTATATGTATATATGTATATGTATATGTTTTTCTTGTAATGTCTAAATAAAAAAAATAAAAATAATTCTCTGAGATTTATTTTATCAAGTATATTCATATCTTGGGATTGGGATAGATTCAATTTTAGGAATGCAAGTCGCCAAGTTGACATGTGCTTTTGCTTGGCTTTAGTCACAAACGTGTAGTTAATATAATTGGTTACTGAAGAAACCAATAAATGAAAAATGTAGAAGGTACATATGCCTCCGTGATATCAATTCTCTCTTGACTTTACTGCACCTTTTATTCTCACTAGACTAATATATATGTGAATCCAAACATTTTTATGGTGCATAAGTCTACAACATTGGCACGGAACTTGTCTCAACAATTTTCTTAGGCAACATACATCACGCCTTCTCAAAACAACTAAGTTCCGTCAATACAGGCTTAACTGGAGCCATATAGCAAATATCGTCGACAGAGAAAATTGCTGACATTATTTGGTTGCTTAATTGGAGATTTATATTTTTGAAAGTGATATAATGCTGCAGAGCTTCAACAATATAATTAATTCAAGGGCATTTGGGTCCTCCTTCCTTGGTCTTCCAGCTATTGTAGCAAGGGCAGACTTGCTTGTTCCCATAAGTTCCAGGAGGCACACACAGGCACTTGGAGCAGCACTTTTGGCAGAAGAACATGCATGGCTTCTTGTGTGACGTTGCTGAACACCTATACTTACATCTTGGGTTGCAATCTGAAATTTGGTACAATTCACAAATTATCAAAACCCCATCAAGCCGCATTCAATAAAAAAGTCAGATCAGCAAAGGATCCTAATTCTATGTATGTACCTGATGGTTTCAACTTGCCGTGACCATAAGCCTGTGCAAAACAAACAAAACAAACCACGACCAGTTAAAGCTAGCTATAGCTCAATAGCAACAATTTCAAAGATTGAATTTGAATGTTATAATATATATACCTCAGCCACATTGGAGAATGTAAGCAAAAGAAGCAGAGACACCAACAACAAGAGTGAGCTGCGTGAAATTGCCATGGGTAGTGAGCTCCTAAACACGAAGGAAGAAGAATTGAACAAGAGTGAAGGAAAAGAAGAGAAATTGTGGGATACTATATAGGGAAAATGGATAGAATTATTAAGCAATTGTGTGGCATTATTCAAGGCGTGAATAAAGGGTTAAGCAACAAAAAGATCCATATGTGGGTTCATGAAAAAGTGAGCGATAAAAGCGGCGTGTTCTTTGTTTGTCATTTTTGTCAACTTTATCATGTTAGTTATGTCCTTTATCTCTCTTTTTCAACACTACTTGCATGTTATATCGTTGTTCATAGTGGTTGTTAAACACTTACACTTCATCTGCGGCAATAATGGTAAAGCCAAATGAATAATTTTATTCATCTTTAACTTTATATCTTGTCTACACCCTTTCAAATTTCATGTCATATATTCAAAGTTGAAGAATTGTTTTAGGATAACCAAACTTAAGGGATTGAATTAAAAAATAATCAGGAAGTTAAAAATTTTGATTATAATCAACCTGTTAAGTTTGTAACATGTAGATATTGATCCGTTGACTCATTAAGTCCGTTACAAACCTAAGAACTAGCCAAAAGAAATGGACCGTGAGTCCAGTATAGGTTAAAAAAGCTAACAAACTAATATAGAAAGGCCTAAAACTTAACGGTTTGACTAGACAATTAAAATTTTTAATTTCTTAATTTTTTTTTAATTCATCCTTTGATTATTTTTACAAATCTTCCTTCAAAATTTTATCCAAAATAAAATTTTATAAAAAGAAAAAAAATCATATGATCTCATTTATTACTATCATTATTAGGGGATAGATCATAGATCTATAGCAATTATAAAATGTAGAATAATAAATTGATTGAAATTTAGCACTATTCTTTATGTGATCTCATTTCACACTGTACGGGAGCACTGCGGCGAGCACATCACATGTGAGGGGGGACAAGGTGGATTTCATAATTAATTTTGTGCGACGGTGGGGGTCACCGACAACCACATAATTAACTAACGATCATCACTGCCCTGAAAGGTCATTCTTAAGGTCATTCTTTATGCATCTTTATGAATGTTACTCTTAATATGAGGTGAAAAATTATTAGTTTCCATGCAAGAGTAAAGAATTTTGTGATGATTTATGGAACTATTCGAAGAATTTGTATTTTAATAAGACCCTAAAAAGTTCATGAAAATCAACCCTAAGTAGAAAAACCAAACCCCTTTATTAACAATTTGTAAGTCTATTATAGAAATATAGAAATTCTAAATCATATTTTTCAGTAATGTTGTCGGTGATATGTGACATTAGTCTTAAAGTTATGCAAATAGATGGAACTTATCAACAAATGACAATGTTAGGACATTTACTTAATTTCTCCTACCAAATAATTATGCTAGTAGAAGTAAAAATAAGTAAGTAAAATTGTGGTAATTAAAAAAATTACAACAATTGATCGAATCGAAGAGTGACGATTGAGTTTTGATCCACGCAGAATGATTTCATCGAATATCGGACGGTGTACGATAGTGTTCGCTAAATATTATTGAGTATTCAATGAATCATGATGTCTAAATCTTTTTACAAGTGAGTTAATTTTTAATGAGATTCACTGATTTAGGATATTTTTGTACTCAACCATAAAGGAAATAAAAGAATGTATAATAGACAATACTAGAATAGGAGAATGCAACAACTACTAGAAAGTGTTAACTATTATACCAGTAATTTTTATACAAAACAAGCATGGCTGTGTAGAGTTGATTTAGAGAAAGTAACTTAGGGTAAAGAACAGGTAGAAATAGAGGTCAACAGAATAACAAAAAGAGAGGGCAATAAACATAATTTTTCATGACTAATTTTTTTTTTCTTTTGGGAAGATCGGCACCAAAATCTTTAGGGGAAGCTTAAAAAATAGCCAGATATAGGGGGTGCTAAAAAAATAGCTTTAACTCAATAATCTTTAAATCTACTAATCAACAGGTCAACGATTCTGTTAACTGGTTAACAATTCACTTCAACGGATCAATGGTTTTCTTAACGGGTCATTTTACTGTTATAGGCAACGACGGACCTACATTAAGGCTTGGGAGTAGGCCCCCTCAAGTTTTTTTTTTAAATTCTCAATAATCTGATGTTCAAAGTACTTTATGATAAAAATCTCTTTGGCCCACCTAACTTTTCTTAAGGGTTGTTCAATAATTCATAATTTTGAAGCTTTGTGATAAAAAGAAAAATTATAATTTTAACCCCTTAAATGTTCATAGTTTTTACAATAGTAAAAACTATGACATAATTATCATATCACGTTAGATCAACAATTTTATTGAACAAAAATAAGAGCTGATTAATTCATTTACCTTTTGTTTACTCAAATAATATTTTTATTAATAAAAATTTATAAATAAATTGAAGATTTAAGTTAAGATATTTGTAAAATATATTTATTTATTATTTATTTTATTTAAAAAATAAAATTTTACTTTTTTTTTATAGTTTAATTTGAGATGTTTTAATAAGTACAAACTGTCTTTTTATTCTTTTGAAAGCTATATATTGTTTATTGATAAATATTTATTTAAATTATTTACATCTACTTAAAAGGTATAAAAGAAAGTTACGTTATAAATTAGTCATGTATAATTAATTTAAAATATATTATAATTTTGTTTTTATATATTATAAAATCTTAATAAAAAATTATCATTCATTTTGTATTATATTATTCATATAATATTTACTATTTTGACTTTCATATTTTTATCTTATCACTCATTTATGTCACATCATTTTATATATAAATTTTATATAATGTATATTATTACTTTGCATATATACAATTACTCTCTGATCCATGTCGTTCTCTCTGTCTTTCTCCCTCTCTATTGCTGTCTGCTGCGAAAGGTAAGTAAAAGGATGGGCTACTTAATACTTGTACAGCCTTCTCCATGTCTCTGATCCATGATGTTATTAGATAGGATATTATCATTATAAACTCTATTTATTATATATTTTTACCTTACAATGAAATAATACCATATAACAATCTCTTTATTTATTAATTTAGATGGCATTTTGTAGCTTTTTTGGGAAATACTCAAGATACCCTCTCCGTTCAACTTAGTGTCCGACTTCAACTTACCGCAATGTGTCGAGCCTGGAGTGAGCAACACTTAGCTGAGATCAGGGAACCTCCTTACCGAAACATGGACACATGAGGCTCCATTTCCCCGCCTTCTAAGCTGAGCTACTAGAGGCAACAAATGTCTAGGATGATGCACCAACCAATTGGGCAGCGAACAACTAGGACGGGATATGGCCCTGCCGAGATGGAATCCCACTTTAGTATCGGCCACGGGTCCTCTCAAGGGCAAGGATTGTCAAAATCATTCACACTACTGAGACAGAAATCAACACATATGGCTTATGTCATCAACAAGTGAGACTATAAAAGGGCAACTCTCTCCCAAAATCAGATAATTACTTCATTTTATTTTTATGCACAAGTGAATAGAGATATAAGTAAAATATCTGCAAAAGCTCTCATTAACAAGTTCTCACCATCTTCTCTATTCTTCGACAAACACTACTTTCACCTGCTCATCATTGTCATTACTCTCCATACTCACCCGACTTCTGATTGTCATCACGATTATGAGTCACTCTCTATAAGCTTGTTGTCAACACTAAGCCTCTCCGTTTCCGATCACCTTGCATGTAGAGCTAAATTAGCTTGTTCTCATGCCTTTTTCCTTGTTTCTCACAATCTAAGTCGTCCGTATTACTGACTTGAGCATTGGAGCCAGTGAGAAACTTGACACCACCTAACCTTTGTGTCTCTTTATAGCCTAAAGTTGGTGGCTATTTCTGGATAAGATTGGCCTAAAATCAGTAAAGTCGGAAGAGAGAGCAAGTGTTCCTCCAAATTGCTTTCCCAGGGCAAGTTAGTGTATCATAGGCAATTCGACTACGATAGGCCTAAGTGTCAGAAGCAACCTTTGCTATCAAAGGCAATATGTGTTTCTGATGATATCCTTGAACTTGCGGATTTCTGATCCCTCTGTCAGACTTCACTGTAAAAAAGCGACTTACTCCACAAAGTCAACTCATATGAGACGCTGCCTACGCCCTCATACTCCATCAAGTTTCCACCCACTCTCTCAGAAGCCGTTAGAACTCAACTCTTAACGTAACGCACAGTCTACCTTCAATTGATTTGACCCTTCTACTTGGATTACTGAGATCGATCATCGAGCATCATCAAACTTAGTTACACCCTCCTCCATTCAAACAACGATTTCACCTCCTTCACCCTAGCATACCTAGCGACCTCCCATTTCATCCACCAAGAAGCATTTCACTAGCTTATTCTCGACCACTTTCCAAAGGCGTTTCAGCCATTCTTTCAAACCATCATACACAGTGTTCATCATATAATTGGTGCAATTTTTCTGCATCAACAATTATATACTTTTACCTTATAATGAAATAATACCATATTGAAACATATAAAGATGAGATATTGTGTTAATAAATCATATATGAGACCATATCAAAACATATAAAGATGAGATATTGTGTAATTAAATCATATATGAAATATTGTAATATAATTATTCTCTGTATGAACTTTTATTTATCTCTTTCTTTATGACCATGTTCAATACCAGTTAATTTGTTATTAATCCTTCCATTAATTGTTTCTAAATATATTATTTAATTGTTTAATTTTATTAGAAATCCTTTAAAATTTGTAGCAATCTTCTATTCAAGCTGTTTTCACTAAACTTTTTCCTCACTATTTCAACATCTTTAACCAAACGTTATGGTTTTAAATATAGAAAACTAATAAAAACAACTTTTACCCAATCCCATGACACATTGTTGACCGCGCTAGCAAAGCGTAACATTTAACAGATGAAAAGCAACAAAAACATTAAACCACGAGTCATTGGAAATAGGAAAGAATAATAAAGCAATAGCGAGCGAGGCTAGCGAGACGGTAAAGATTCTTTTAAGTTATTTCGTACACATACTTTCATTTTTAAGTCTGTATAGCAATTCTGCACGTTCATAATTCAAGCCAAAACAAAAAAGACACCATCAGATTACGCCACAACCCACGTAATAACTAGTAACCAACTTACACGAAACTTTTGACACCATACACACACCTGACAATCTCTCTAATGACAACCCACCAAAGCCGGTTGCTGGGGCTCCACATCTAGCTCTTTTAAGACTAAAAATAGATCAAATTCAATTACGAAACCAACCTATACCCATTTTTTAAGGGCTCACTTGAGGAACTGACGTATGCCGAGTATAATTATAACTATAGGACTGGCGGTAAGGCGCTAGCTGCTGAACTCTCCTTTCTAGTAAGTATCTAAGGAACTTTCAAGGCGACTTAAACGTTTCCAGTAGTTCCTTCATGTCCCATGATTGAATGTTTCGGGACATAACAGCCGCACCAACAGCCAATGCAACAGAGACAAAAACCATTAGTTTCATGCATCCATGGCCTCCCGACAAACGTCCCAAGATCACCTTGCAATACTTGTCTGCATCCCTCAACATTGCAATGCGGGCAGCATCTTCTGCCTTTGTCAACTCTTTCTCATTCTGTATTACATTTACACCAAAAGGAACTATTAGGAATAAACTAATAATTCCACTTATGTATCAATCACCATAATCAGCAGTTCGTGCTGGAGATCAATTTCAAATCAAACACTTTATGATAACAACGGCAATTATTAGTTTCCTCATGTTCACAATGAATTCAAATTCAGAGATTCAATTGACAGCTATGATGCAAGTTGTAAGAAAAGCCAATGACTGTTCCAGTGAGGAAGATATTAGCCTATGTTTTGTGCAATCAATAAGCAAATGATAGAAAACAAGGTTGAAAACACTTGAGAATAAAGTTTCTTATCCAGGAGTTTTAGGAGTAAGAAGGACATCCTTCTCCTCAATTTTAATGTAAATTCAATATCTGTCTAGAACGTGGGAAAATATTACCTTCTGTCTGAAATTCTTTAGTGTTTCCCTCAAAGGGTCATATGAAGGCTGTTTAACAGAGTGCTCCTTCCATTCATCACACAGCTTTCTCAGGATAACAACACTTGCTTCGAGATTATCCAGATAAAGCATATCCTATTTACAAGAAAGAAATATATTTAGAAAATATATACATATTAATTCAGTGACGCAAAGGGGAAAATGTTTCAGAAACAAATGAAAAACCAATATCAGAAAATGCTCACCCATTGCTTGCAACATTCAGGATTTTGTGACAAACACCAAATAAAAGTGTCACTTGCTTCCCTTGATAGTTCAGGAACACCTGCGCAAAGAATATTTAGAGCAACTAAGGTACAAGGCAATTGCCAAATCTCTTCTAGTTTCAACTAAGAGGAAGGACGATATTTGTAACTGAAAAGGAGTCTGTTTATGACTACCTTCTCCAGCAGCTTTTACTGCTAAGTTCAGTGTCTGCTGAGCAACTTGTTTCATTGCTTTGCTTTGAGGAACGCCAGCAAGGGAAACCTCTTTTAAGATTGGATAAACAGTTTCAAATCTCTCAGTTGCCTGTAAGTTGTAAGCGTGCATATCAAATACCTCAAACACCAAATTCTGTAAGTACAATATACTGCAAATGCTCCATAACAAAACCAACCTTAACTCGAGCTGATGGTGCCGGAAATGTGACTCTCATCAAAAGATCAAGAGCTGATGCAGGCACTAGGCGCTCCCCCTTTCTAACAGCACCATTTATTAAAACAGGTCTGGCTTTTGGGAAGGATAATATTCTGATTTCAACCATGAAAGAAAATAGTTAGGCAAAATAGAATTCTGTAATTTGCAATTACAAAACCTCTTGGAACCAAAACCCCAACCCCCCCTCCAACACCCCCACACACGAGTATAAAAGACTAAGCAAAACTTTTTTAATCTCAATGGCGCCCAACCTCTCCACCAATTGTAAAATCAAGTCTCTAGCCAGAGGGTTACAACTTGACTTGCCACTCAACATGGGTAAGAGAACTTGCACCCACATGCACAGCCCTACAGTCAAATCTCCTTGGGCAGCCTAGACAAACAGGAAAAAAAAATCTAGTTTAAGATTTAATTTTTCAAAAATAAAAATGGTAATATTTAATCAATCAAGAGGGTCTACTGTCACCTGAGAAATTATCCAAATGGTGACTGGAAGCTTATCTAGTCCTTGATATTTCGGATTTTCACGAATTATAGGCAATAAACTGATCAATACATCGGGCTTCCGTCGCAGTACCATAGCTAGAACCACAAATATGGCTACCTGCAGTTCCAACATTACAACACTAATATATTAATTATTCAGTTGACAACAATTAATTATAAGTGGCTGAGCAAAATAAAATAAAAGCAATCAATAAAGTTTGCTACCATTGAGGTATAATTTTCAAAACTTTTGTCATGTCAGAGATTCAATAGCTAAAGAAAGATTGATTCTTTGGGATCCTTGCTTTCTTCAAACAGAACGAGATATGGACAGTTCCAATAAGATTTCATTCTTAAACAAAAATTCTTTATTCCCTGACCGAAACAGGCAATTTTCTTCACCAGTAGTAAAATAGCAAGGGTGTATGAGGAGTAAATTAATTATCAACATTTTAAACAGAAAAAACTGGGTAAAGAAATTCACCAGCTGTTCTCAGAAAACTTCAAACAGCTAAAAGTAAGATGAACACTGAATAAGTTTTTCATGCAAAGATAAAAGAAAATTATTAGTAAAAATTTGAATCTCATTATTATTCTCCTTTTGAGGGACCAGCCAATTAAGATTATCAAGGGGGTTAGTGGCTTTTAGTCATACGACCTGGGTATATTCGACACAGATTCTGGTCGTCACTTAGTAATGATATAATGCTTGGCTTTGCGAAGCCAACCCACACTATGAAACAGCAAGGCCAACAGATAACAGGCCATTTGATCAAATCAAATTCACAATCATTTGAATGGGCCTTGAAAAATGGTATTACAGCATACTCAGATAGTTTCAACTTTGTTTAGTTTCACAAAGGAACCAGTATCATCCATGTCCAACACAGCATCCATGATGACAATAAAATATTCATATCTTAATTATCTACAAGCATGTGGCACATATGTTCTTTTCGTAATAAAGTTCACAAAAAAATTCAACTAAAAGCCAACACCTTGCATCTTAAAGCTAAACCGTAATTAATTATGCATAAGGCATAGAGAATGGATATGGCTTAAAGTTACCTGAGATTTTGACTGTAACTGGTGACCAACCTTTTTACCCTTGAGAGCTCCCTGATGACTTGCAAGGTCAGAGAGAATGCTATCCAATAACCATAACACAAAGGACCCAAGAGCATCAAATGATCGTTGGCTGAGCCAATCAATTGATGTCTTGTAAACGTCTTCAGGAATATGCGAAAGTGGGATCTGTTTACAGCAGTAATATAAATAAAACACGAAAAACCAAAACCTATTATTTCATATCTTAAAAACAAGAAATTATCATCTACGCATGAGACTGTTTTAGGTGTTAAAAGTTAAAACGATGGATATATTTGATATCAAGCCAACAAACTCTTGTTAATATAAGATCGTGACGTAATTAGACTTCTTCGGATGTTAAAAAAAAATAGAATGATAAACAAATTTAAGATCAGGCAACAAAACGTCTATGATTAATAAGTGAAACTAAAAGCAATAATCAATTCATTCATCCTAATTTCATCCGATTATACTAAAGCTCTTGGCGTACGAGAGTTAAAGAAAAACGTCTGACTGCATCTCATGCATTGAAACAAAAATAAATGAATGCAATTTAACATTACATCAATTAAAAATTTGAAAGGGATATGGAAATCAAAACAATTTGAGTTACCCTCTTAACATTTTAACAAAGAAATTTTATGCATGCAGCAAAATGTAGACATCTGAAATCAATTTTCCACTCTATTCATTCACATTTCAAAATTAAAAATTCTTAATTACACTTACATCAACCATCTTGGCAACAGTGGATTCCCGGAACGTCTTCAACCAAGGGAACTGAGATGAGCTCACAGAGGCAAACGCGCGACCAAAGTAATCTGCAAAGCGCATTAGCTGTATACCTTCTTGTTTCTCGTATGAAGCCTAATCATTTAAACGAGAATCAAAATCAGTGTTTTACCAAGCCATGCAAGCACGCACATAAACACAAATTCACAAAACTAAAATTTAAAAGCTTTTGAAAGAAAAAATGAAATAAGAAATCTTATCTTACAGTTATGTCAATGAGAAAAGCCGCGAGATCACCAGCGTCGATTTTCGCAGCTGCCTCCGCTACAGTGACCTTAGGCTTCTTCCGTTTCTTCTGTTTAACTTTCTTGACATCGGCATGAGCGACGGGAACTTCCACATCACTATCGTCGTCCTCATCGGAATGCCTCCCTGATCCGTCACCGGTCACTGTTACCTCCTGAACCTCCGCCATTCGGCGGCGCCGATCCTCTGCGTGTTGCTCAATCGACCGGAACACGTCAGGAGTGGCGGCGGCACCGTTGGGGCGGCGATCAGTGATAGAATTCTCTGATTGTGACGGTCTTGAAGATTTTTTCCGATACGACACCGTTTGCCAAGCATAGTCATTTTGGTTCGAGTAATTGCTGTTCTCCAGCTCGTCTTCTCTGAGAATTTGCTCGAAAATAGCTGAATTTTCGTCCATGGCGAGAAGATCACTCACTCTCTCACTACGAAACGACAGCTTTGGCTTCCGAAACGACAGTTTCTATGCCTAACAAACTGTGTTTACGTCCAACAGAGATCACAGTGAGAAAATATAGAGGGAGGGGAGGGCGGGTCGGGTTGTGAAGGAGACGACAAAGAATGGAACTCCGCGTCAAGTGACACGTGGACTTTTCGTATTTGTTTAAGTCTCACATTTGACCTTAGTTCAGTGGGTGAATAACGTTAATGCCATTATCCATTAATTTAGTGGACGATGATGATGTGATTAGGATATTTGCTTACGGTACTCACTCTCAGCATTATCTTACTTTCCAAAGTGGTCCAACATATTTTAAAAAAGTAAAAATAAAAATCATCTTTTTACAATACGACTTAAATACACGTACAATTTTAGTATTTAAATTTCTTAATATTAATTATCTTGTCATTTTAAGAAATAAAATTCATTTATTAAAATAGAAATATTCTATATTCAACAATAAAACATTTATTACTTACTATTTTAAATTTTAAGATGACTTATAATATCAGGGTTTCTCTTTCGAACCCCGAAAAATTATAAAGTACATCAACATCCATATAAATATAAAACTAATATTGATCCCCCAAAAATTAATTTTTATTATTTATACTTAATAATACTACAGTAAAATCTCATAATAAATACATAATACTCCTCTGATGTCTACAAAAATAACAAACTCATCTTTTTTATTATAAAGTAATATAAAGACCTCATTTTTTATAATCCTTTGAAACAATTAATATTGTAGGAGTATTATCAATATTTTATTTACTAAAATAATATAAAACATTTATAAATTAGTAAAATACTCTAAGAATTTTCAAAAAATAATAAAAATATATTTCATTTACTAAATAATATTTATGAATTTAAATAATTTACTTAATAATTTTTTTAATAAATTAAGCTTCTAAATTATTTACTAAAAACTAATTAATTTGAGTAAATTTAAATAATAAAAATATATTTCATTTACTAAATAATTTTAGTAAATTAAACAAGAAAATTTTAGTAAATAATTTACTAAAAACTAAATAATTTTAGCAAGTGAAATTATTTATTTTTTATTTAGTGACTATTTAGTAATTATTTAGTAAATTTACAAAAATTGTTTAGTATATGAAATATATCTTTATTTTATTTTTGTAAAATTTTTATTAATTTTTAAAGATTTTATATTATTTTGTTATTTTAATAAATAAAATATTGATTATGCTCCACAATATTAATTAGTTTTAAAGGATTATAAAAAAATATGGGTCTTAATTAACAAGGGTGAATTTATTATTTTTGCGTATATCATATATGTGTTATGTATTTATCATGAGTTTTTACTATAGTACCGTTAAGTATAACTAACGAAAATTAAATTTTAGGGGTTCAGTGTTAGTTTTATATTCAAGTGGAATGTTGACGAGACTCTAAAATTTGTTGGTAGACTGAAAGCAAATACCCCCTTACAGTATCATGCTTTCTAGGCTTCTATTCCTAAGACAAAACATCTAAGTAATTTGCAAAAGTTTGATTGTTTTTAGGATTGGTTTTGGAGCCTTTCTGCGCATTCATTGGCTTTGGTTGCATTT